>JAOXYI010141920.1:0-18743 GCA_028566495.1 Lithophaga antillarum | reverse complement strand
TGGCTTGATTCTGTTTTACCCAGGGGCTAGAAATAGGAGGCGGGGGGTATAACTTTGTGGCTCATCAGACCACAGTGCCATCTAGTTTTACAAGTCTTGGGTTTGTACATGTAGCTGATTAGAATTTGAATCCCGATCTTCTGCACTTCGGGGAAGTACGCTAATCGTTAGACCTAGGAAGCGGTTAAATGGTTGTGAAAATGAACTGGTATTCCCTTATTTCTCGCCAATAGTTTTCAGAAGACTTGATAAAAATGATACATTTCATTTATTCCTTCTGAGATAATTGATATGATCTTTTAAAACCTTCATTCTAGTTTTCGAAATTATTCCTTTTCAGCCTAAGTTCAAAAAATGAACCAAAATTTCCGTGGATCAATTAAGAGTGTTTTTTTTTTTTTCATTCAAGTAACATTGCTCTATAATTTATGAGAATTGTCAATAGAAAAAAAAGAGGGAAAAAAACAACAATAAAAAACGAAAGTAACAAGTGTCTCTTTCCAATCATTTTTTTTAACTGCCTCGGTTGCCTCAATGTAAGCTACATTGTATACCATAGATGTAATATATATATACATCTATGGCTATATCTACACAGAAGCACCTGCATATACATGTTAAATACCACAAAAGCAAAAACAAAAAAGAAAAAAACACATAAACATTTTTGTCCAAATAGGAGATTTTGCGGGTATAAAACTTTCATTACACTATCCATCATCATTGCCCATTTCTTTACAATTTAAAAAATTACATATGCTTGCTTGACCAAAACGTTTTGCCTTCTACTGAACTACGTTACCAAAATTCTGACCGTTTAAAAATTGAAAAAATGAAAGGCTGAAGTAAAAGATTTCACTCATTTCAGAAGCAATATCTTCCAAGATTAGTTAAAAGGACAAAGAAATATGCATTAGGGATTCAGTTTCACTATTAGTTTTTGTTGCCAGGAATACAGAAATACAGTGAACTAAAAAGTTACATAATGTGAGGCCCTTTAGTGAATCACTCATTGTAAATCTGTCTGGGGTAATTAACACTAAACTGTTGATTTGTCTTCAAAGAGCTGACCATATTATGTTCACACTTTAACTTCTTGATCTTTACTATAGAACAAAAAGGTTGTATTTGAGCGGAATGAAACTGTTCCTCTATGAATACCAATAAAGAGCTGGAATGTTAGTATTGAACTGATGTGTAAGAAGTTACGGAAATCTTGATTATTTAGGTGTCCGTAACTATTTCATCAAACAAATACATATAAATTAACAGAGTATTAACAAATTCATAACTTCTCGTCACTAGTATGTTAAAAATGGGCTAAATTTTTTAAATAGAATTTTGTTCAATAAAAAAACATTTTTGACTAAAAAATTATTATCAAGTTTATGTTAATAAATTTTTGCAAATCTTGACCAAATACAACATAATGAAGAGTATTCGAAGCAATCCCTTTTGATTAAACCGTTTCAACATTAGAATTGTTTCACTGAAATGTTTCCATAGATATCATGCTATTTTTTTTCTCAGGAATTAACATAGTTGAAAAATTGTGCAAATCACACGGTCTAGCACTTTTGGCTCATAGCGCTGATTTTATAATATCTACACCTCTCCCCTACCTAAAATCAAGAACAACAAACAAACGAAAACCAAACCAAAACAAAGAAAGAAAAAATAAATATAAAATAAATAAATAAAAATAAAGAAAGCAGAACGAAGTCAAGAAATTTGTCAAAATAAAACCAACATTTTTTTCCTTTTCGAGGATATTATTCATTTTATTAAAGGAATATTATATATAATAGTAACTTTCTAGGTAGTGTACGTAAGAGTTTATGCATTGATTTGGTGTCTTAGTTGATGAAGATTTATATTAAAATATTAATTACATGTTTTTCAGATGAAATCAGTATGACCGCAGAAATTGAAGAGAAAGTTTTACATTCTTCCTGAATTTGATGAATTTTAAAATTAAGACTTTAAAGTAAGTTTACATGTTTTATGGCTCTTAAATTAAAAAAAAAGGAATAATTGATCAAAAACGAAAAAAAGCGAAAGGAAGTGCTTGACTGTAGAAGTGAGACAGAATAATTTTAAGATCTTATATCTTGCAATAGGGAAATTATCAGCACAAAAGTGTTCAAAGCTAAACTGTATACAAATGCATAACAAACACAACAAACTTATTACCTGTAAACAGGACTCCTGAGAATGGATAATTTAGGACTTTGAATTTATTTTTAGAAATTCTTAGTCGAATTTGACGCAGTCGAAGCAGAGCTCATAAAAATTTTATGAAAATCTCTTTGCCTAGGCAATTTCCATTGTTTCCCAGATCTGATGAATGGAATTTCGATTTCAATAATTGTGTGAAAAATTACCAAAATTGTTCAGTCAGGGGCATAAATTATACAAGTTGCTTTTTGTCATCCTAATTTAATAACTTTTTTCAGTTATTTTTAAATCGGTTGAAAAGCAAAACTAACGTAAACAGGTTACTTTTGATTTTCGGTACCTTCATTCATTTGAAAATTTAAACAAGATGTAGAATTTTTAAGTACATGCTGATAATTGTCTCAGATGAACTAATTATGCAATTATATGATAGGCAAATAAACTTTTCTAACATCAGCAAAATCTATCTGTTCAAAGATAATGGAATTTATACCATTAATGTCAATTATCTGAAAAATTACTATATGTTGTACCATGGAAGTATTCAATATAATACTTCCATGGTTGTACGAAAACAATGACATATTCATTGAGATGATTGGCTAACCTTTCAAAGAATTTGTCTGGTTTTTTAAAATCTCTCTGTTGACTTGTCAAATTAAAATTGTTTGTAACTTGTTAAGGTTATAATTCACTTTTGCAAAGAAAACTGTGAGTGAAAATTTTTGTCAAAATTTCTGAAAATTATAACTTTTTTTCAGTTACAAAAAAGTAACCTTTTAAAGCTATACACCTGGCTGTTGTTACACAACTTGAAGTTTCATACGATTCGATGTTTTCTAAACTGAAAATTATGAAGTTTACATCATAGTGATCGTCTGACAATTCCAATTATTCCGTCAAGTTACGATCGGAGCTACAGATATGTGCAGACCTAACCTCTATCAAAGTTAAAACGAACCTGTCGTAACGAACGCTTTTCAAGTTAACTTGATGACAGAAAAGCTTTTGTCCTGACTTGAAGACAAAATGAACGGTCCGTCTGATTACCGCAGAACACCATAAAAACAGCACATAACAGATCGAAATACCACAGAACAATAAAAGTATAAAAGTAAATTATAGAGTTATATTTTTCTCTTTTTCATCCAATTAAATTTAATATTTTATTTGATGTACGCATTTTCGAAGTATTATAAACACATATTTGAAAACATCGACGTCATTTATTATAACTTTTAAATGTTATATTTCTGTACTACTTTGCAAACAAAAGAAAATATTTTTGATATCATATTTAATGTCTAAACATTTTAATCATCTTAATAATTACATGAACAACGTGTACGATATAAACGTCATTGTGATATATAATTGTAACTGCGGGATACTTGTTACTACTGGTCGTTGTGAAAAGTAATCGTAACTGCGGGAAACCTGTTATTACTGAAATCTGAAATAATTAACAGCAAATGGCAAAATTAACCGTTTATCAACTATAAATTTTGAACTTTTTGTTTAAACAAACAGGACAATTACTTTTTTTTTCTTTATTTTTTTGAACAAACTACCAGTTTGAAGATCGGTCACAAAACGTTGAACTGAAATATAACATAGAATTTAAGGTCATTCTGGAATGATAGGCTTTATTCTAATTAACTAAATAAAGGTATTCTGTTTACAGTGCAAATCTAAATTCTAAATATTTTATCTGAGTGTAGTATTTCGAAAGCATGATATTCAGCATGGATCAAGAAAATTTCCGAAGCAGTGTACACCCAGATTTTCGTCATTTAGTCACATGAAAAGGAGGTTCCATCTCCAAAACTGATCATATTTTACTTTTTTGGGGTAAATTTTCCGAAAAAGGGGAGAACAGCTTCTGACAGCTTCCTTGACCTGTAGGATCACATGGATATGTCGATAATTTCGATAAATGCTAAGAAAAATTAAACAAAGTCAGTTAAATAATATAATACGTGAAAATTTTGTCAGCGAATTATATAAGAACATACACGAAAATTTTATCAGTGGCATGATATTATTAACTGGATAGTAGCGGACATCCTGACAAAAAAGGTCGACCTGATCGGTTCTTAGGACTTATGCAAGTTAACTTGAGGCAGACAAATCAAGTTAACTTGGACCGTACAACCAACAGCTGACCAATGTTAACTTGTAAGTTAACAAGAACCTGACATTATGACAGGTACATATACAATTCAATTATTGAGAAAATGATATAGAAGGTAGTTCATATATAGCTAGTAGATAGTTTTTAAACTTCGTTAGAACTTCTCGAGATCTACCTTTGCGATGGAAATTTGAAATGGAAATGCAAAAATAATGTTGTAATCTAATTTTTCCGTTCTCCGGAGTCCTTTTTACAGACAATAGAAACGAGTCTTCTATGAAATTCATTCATTAGCAGCTAATACAGGCTAAGTTGATGTGAACATCTCATGACGAAAGCAACTGAATTTCTGATTACGGATTCACACCTGCATTTCATATCTAATCATTTCTTAATGTTTTGTTGAATTCCATATGGTGGTTTGGTTGGAGTTGCGAATAAGGAAAAGAACGAAATATTTGGTTCACATCTACAATTCGTATATGCAGTTGACTCTCGTTAACTCGAACACAGATAAGTCGAATTTTCGGATAACTCGAAGTGAAATTTTGAACCCACTACAGTAGAATCTAGCTACATGTACATTACTCATGATAACTCGAATTTTCGGTTAGGTTAACGAAAATTGACTGGTCCTTTCGAATTCGACATAACAAGAGTCAACTTGATAAGAACATATGAAAGCTTAGTTAAATTCCATCGAGTGGTATTGGTGGAGGGTTTAAGTTAATAAGTTTTTTGGGGCAGATTCTGTCTATAAAACTATGCAGTTATTAACTAAATTAGTTACCATACAAATCTTTTTATCAAAGGTTTTGAATTCCATCTAATATCTTTGTGGAATAGTATATTATAGCCAGGTAACAAGCAGTATCGTCCTGTATTTATACCTTCGATGGTAGAAAACGTCAGATTTTGGTCGATGTACCAAAATGGGTAGACGATCTCAATTTCAAATAATTCTGTTTCCATGAAACGATCTCCATTGATCTTTTAGCATTCTCAGATGAGCAAGGATATATGTTTAGTTAATGTTTATAATTGTTATATATGTCACTGCAGACTTACATTACATGTAGGGAAAACCCGAAAAAAGTAACATGTACAAAAATGGTTAGACAAGGGTTTATTTATCTCTATTTCTAAATTTCAAAAATCTCGAAAATAAACATAAAATTGTAAAATATTGTAAAGATATGCAGTGGAATTTGTGTTTTTACAAAAAAGTTGTCGGTAGAGCGGTAGTCTTAACATTTCTTTGAATTTCTCTTTTTGCGTTTGTAATTTTTTGTCTACTTTATGACGTCAGATCCTGAACGCCAATTTTCTTGGATTACGTCATCAAGATCTTCAAGTCACGATTATAATAACATGGCCTTCCAACATGCAAAATATCGAGCTTATTAGAGGTATATCAAACAAAAAAGTGTTGAAGTCTTTAAACACGGGACCCATATTAAATGGTTACACATTATTAACTGCCATTTTTTTAAACATAGATGTCTTTATTTGCTAGTAAAATTCTGGATATTTCAATTATTTATACTTTTAGTAATAAAAAGGTTTAAAAAATCTTTCCAAATCATCTTACTTTGAAAAATTTGGTACCGTAGAATGCAAATGCCACGAAAAACAATAAGCGCTCCTTTCTGAAAAACTTCGAGGGTAGTAATTACGGTGCATTACGGTATATATGTGTTTAGGTACTTTCACTTGTATCTTTTTCATTGATTAGGAGCATGTCAGGGAAGCACAAATTGTCACCCTCTCATCTGAACTTCAGAGTTAAAAGAGACAAAAAACAATGCCCTGGATGCGGTGAAATATTTGGCAACAGATACTTTGAAAACCACAAAGTCCAGTATTTTGCGAATAATCAATGGAATTGCAGAATATTGACAAAGCAAAAGAATGAACCGGATCAACAGAAACAAACAGCACAAAAAGAAACTGACGATATGTCGCAAGAAAATGAGCTAAACGAGGTACCTGCATGTTCAGCATACAAACCACTTTCAGTTATACTAAAACAAAAGTTCAAATCCCGATTAAAAGAATATGAAAGATCTCAAGATGACGAAGATTCTGATGAAGAGGAAGAAGAATTCTGGGCAAACATAACGTTTTCAGATATTGACTCGGACTTTCCATCTGCAGAAACACAAAACAGGGATGTTTTACCGGCTTCTAACGTCAGTCAAAATGAAACTTTTGTAAGAAGCGGTAATCTTTTAAATTTGTTCAAGTTGTGTGTTGCTGGCAAGCTTTTTACATATTACCAGATGTAGCTCTCGATAGTGTACTTCGTTTTTTATCAGATTTTATCGATTTACTGTCAGCTGAGGCAGTCATTCCTTTGGGTATGTTGTCGTCATTCTCTCGATCAGTATACATGCTTTATAAGGATCTTGGTTTACAGAAAGACAATTTTTCGAAATACGTTATTTGTAAAAAATGTTACAAATTGTACCAATATGAGGACTGTATTATCCAGGTTGAAGGAGTGCAGCAGTCTGCTTCATGTTCAAATGTTTTATTTCCGAATCATCCACAAGTAGCCAGAAGAAAAGCATGTGGTGAACCTCTACTAAAAAGTGTAAAATTAACGGATGGGACGAAAAAATTTTATCCGTTCAAAACATACTGTTATAAATCGATAGAAGAATCCTTAGGTACGCTTGTAAAGCATCCCTCATTTGAAGACAGATGCGAAATATGGAGAACGCGTAGCCAAGAACCTGGAATTTTAACAGATGTGAACGATGGACAAATTTGGAAGGAATTTCAAAGGCCTGAAAAAAGCTGCTTTTTGGGTGTGAAGAGAAATTACGGAATTATGTTAAACTTAGACTGGTTTCAGCTGTATGAACATGTGTCTGAGATATTCAATTGGTGTCATTTATGCAGTTATCTTAAATTTACCAAGACAAGATCGCTTCAAGTTAAAAAATGTAATGTTGGTAGGCATTATTCCCGATATGAGTGGCGAACCGCATGTACAAAGTTTTATATCTCCATTGGTGGATGAGCTGAATGTTGCCTGGAACGCAGGATTTAATTTAACTTCGTGCAAGAGTCCAGCAATTCCACTAACATTTAAACTTGCTTGCATGTGTGTCGGCTGCGATATTCCAGCGACCAGAAAACTATGTGGATTTTTATCACACGGAGCAACACAAGGCTTTTCAAAATGTACTAAAGCATTTCCTGGTGATATTGGTAAAAAAACTATGGAGGATTTGACGTTGATTATTGGATTCCACGTACTTTAGAAAATCATCTTGAAAATCTGCAGAAAGTAAATTAGGCCAGAACACAAACAGAGAGGGAGAGGTTGGAAAGCCAGTACGGAATTCGATACTCGCCACTTTGTGAATTAGAATACTTTGACCCTATACGAATGTCTATTGTGGATCCAATGCACAATTTATATCAAGGTACTGCCAAAAAAATGGTTAAAGTTTGGCTTGAGTTAAAAATATTGGAATCTGACAAATTGAATGAAGTTCAACAAAGAGTAGATTCCGTAAATGCCGCTAGTAATGTTGGAGCCATTCCATGCAAAATTTCTTCTTCTTTTGGTGGTTTCACTGCCGATCAATGGAAAAACTGGACTAACTTATTTTCCATTTTTGCCTTGAAAGATATTTTGCCCGCAAGCAATTTAGAAATATGGCGAAAGTTTGTGCTTGCAAGTAGGCTGATATGTACAAAAGTCATCACTCTTGCTGACATCAGAATGTACGAGAACTTGATTCTACCTATTTGCAGAGAGTTCGAGGAAACCTACGGTCATGAAAGAGTAACACCAAATATGCACCTGCATTATCATTTAGCAGCCTGCATAAAGGATTACGGCTCTGCGTATTCCTTCTGGCTATTTAGCTTTGAACGTTATAATGGTCATTTAGGTAATTTGCCAAATAACAGCAGATCCATTGAGATACAGCTAATGAGGAGGTTTATGAGGGATGCTTTTGTCAAAGCAATCCAACTTCCTACCCATTTTGAAGACATATTAGGAAAACACTTTGACTTAGAGGGTACAGCCAAAGACGTGCAGGAGAACATAAGTGATGCTGATATACTTCACATCATGTATATTGGAAAGAAGAGTGCACCTATTGCAAATCAAGAGTGGACCAAGATATCGTCTTATGTATACCCTAAATCAGTATCCGATAGTCTTTCATCACAGGAACATCGGGCATTACAACAAATGTACAAAGTTTTGTCCCTGGAAAAAGAGGATATGATTGTCCCGGTATCCTGTAGACGTTGTAACACCATATATCTGGGAAAAGAGGTTTTTGGTGCTTTTGACTCCAGACATAAGCGATCATCATATATTATGGCATACTGGAACAAGCCAGGAGGTCAAATTAACGCTGAAGCTGGAACTGGATCACTATCTCCCGGAATTGTGCAGAAGTTCATTATTCACAGTTTGTTACTTGAAGGACAGAATCACATTCACATTCTTGCAAAGATGCATTGGCTGCTTCATTTACCTGATCGTATTAGAAAGTACTTCGGAGAACCGGTCGAGGCGTGGAAAAGTGATTTATAGGATGATTTTGGTCCATCTGTGTTTATTCCAATTCAAAGAATACACTGCAGATACGTTCATGCTGATGGACACGTGTTAAATCAGAAAGTGGCTTTTGTGTGTCCTCTGAATAATGGCCTAAATGTTTAAATGTAACAACTGTTTAAATGACAAGTATGGTGATGGACTTTTCTTGTACAAATGTATTTCAATTCTAACATATAAAAATCTGTCATAAAAAATATTATAAGTTAATTAGTGGATGCAGATGAAGTTTTATTTGTAATTCAGTCTATCTGAAGCTATCATAAACATGATAAATGCACAATACTCCCTATTTCAATGTCAAAACTAAAAAATATCGAAATGATAGAAAAACTATTTGATTTTCTTTAGAGATTATTATGAATACTGGCATCAGTAAGCAGAAAAAATGAATTCATATATCGCATCCAGGATATTCATCATGGTATATTTCTCCTGTAGTGATTAATTACCTTTCTGTTACTTAGCAAAACCCTCAAAGAAAAATAAATTCACAACTACCCGACATGTACAAAACTTTCAATATTTTTTCTAAAATATGTAATTTTAGCAATTGGGAATTTTGGTTTAAATCTGAAATTCAAGTAACATTTTAAGAATTCTTTTAAAGAATATCTTATTAATGGACCCTAGTTTACTCTGTTAACTACGAAAGCCTATTAATATCACCAAGAGTTTTTGTATTATCTCGTAATTACGAAATAATTATATCGTTATTAGCAGCTCTTTTCTCGTAATGACGAGATAATTATCTTGTTATTACCACTTATTATTCGTAATTACGGGATAATTATCGCGTAATTACGAAATAACTTTCTCCTAAACTTATCTCCTTATTATGAGATAATGATCTCGTAATTTCGAGATACTTGTCTCGTTATTACGAGAAAGTTATCACGTAATTTTTTCGAGATACTTGTCTCGTTATTACGAGAAAGTTATCTCGTAATTACGAGATAATTTTCTCGTTTTTACGAGACAATTTTTGTGGGAATCACTTGCTTATTCGATTGCCGCTTTAATAATGAACTGTTGAAGGTAGAAACTAGAATATCAGAAATGAATTAGATCGACAGACTTATAAAACTGTATTTTAAAATAGCTTGAGTAAAAAAGAAATTCTTAGTTGCTTAGCCCCCTCATAAAGAATCGACAACAAAAAACCGACCAATTAGTTGCTTCCCGTCGATCCAACGTTGAAGTTATCGACATCATAAAAAGACAAAGCGATGTTGAAACGACGTTCTCACCGTTGAATATCTTTACCAACATTAATTCCGATTTCCAAGATTAACATTACTCTGACATGCTGGGTTTAGTGTTCTCAGACAATGTTCAGAGTGTTTACAAGAATAGCACAGGAAAAGTATCAATATATTTAGATCTAACCTCTCATTCAAGCCTAGCACGTAAAACTCTCACAATTTGCCCTGGCACGAATCACTCCGGTTTGCTCCGTAATGGTATATTGTATATGGAACCAAGTTCAATCCTTTCGGAGACGAAGTTATAGAAACGGTTAGATTATTTGAACAATTAGTCTGCTGTTTTCCACTTTAATATCAGTATTTTCATAACATGTGACGTTTATCAGCATCTTAGAGTACCATGTACATACAAGATGTAGAGCGGCAAACTTTCACTTTAATTTTGTGTTGTCCGACAAGTAGTTCCGGCTAATAACCCTAACTCTAACACTATATTCATACGCCGGCCTCATAACACCCTTATAAATATCATTTCGAGGGTAGGGGTACCAGCTTTTGCCTTACTATCTAACCCGTTACCTACTCTTATTCGATAAGTTGGGATATTGTCTAATATACATTCACATCCATGTCCTCAAGACGATTTTCTATATAAAAATATCACAACAAAGAAAGTTAACGGAATTTTCATAGTAGAGTTGCATCTAGGATTTTGTGAAAATGAGCAAGACGCCCCTTAACGGCAAAGGGGTAAAAAACAAAAGTTCAGGAACAAAAACATTAACAGATCTGCACCAAGTGAATTATTTTGTGTAAAGCTGAACCTACATTCATTGAAAAAGAGGGTGTATTTTTACATTTAGGGCCACGTGAGGGGACCAATCACGTTACCGGTTTGACACAAGCGGAAAGCAAAAAGACCATTTGACGCCTGACGCTATCAGGCATTTCCGCTCTCTTTAACCTGTTGGGGGATGCTTTCTAAGCTTTGTAAATTAACAAAAACAGGGATACACATGTAGTATATGTAATGAAATTACAAGAATCTAATTAAACTGGTGTTCGTAAAAAAAGAACTATCAATCTGAAGCATTTAGAACAAAATAACATATTTGTATAAACTGCAATACAGCGGCACCCGATTTCATCCTCAAGGTATGTATAGACCCAAATGTATCTTAGGCAAGCCCTCCATTACAATATATTATATCTGATTCTAAGAGTAACGGACATGAAATCTTAGAAATGATGATACTATTCGAACTAGAACAAAGAACGATTCACCTCAGTTTAGCAAATCTTGGACCAGAAGTCAGAAAGCAATCGTTAATATTTTTATCGTAATATTACGAAATAATAAGTCGTAATAACGAGAAAATTATCTCGTAATTATAATAAGGAAAATATTTTTGATACTAATAAGCTTGCGTAGTTTATTCCATAAAAATTACGTTAACGGACTTCAATAAATTATATAATATCCCTTTCTTGTTTTATTTACTTTTGCTTTTTGTATACAGATGTCTGTCGATAAGAAGAATTTTATATGTCAGCCCGTTCTTTAAATCTTGAAATATACTTCTTGACAAGATGACCAGATGGACCTTAAATTGTAAATGTTACAGACGTACATATGTATATGTGGTAACCCGATACCAATTTACTTATACCATGTGCTTCTAGCTTAATCACTTTACGGGTAAAGTAATTCACTTCTTCTCAATTAGAACCTTTTTGTTCCGTTTTTGGTTTCTTTGCAAATGCAAACCGCGGATGCTGGATTTGCAGTTTTCGAACACCTGTTCGGGACTATCCAAAGAGAAGAAAAAAACATTAAAACCGTTCCCACGATTTACTACTTAGTGGTCAGGGTTTAGTTAATAGTTCCTATTGTTTACTAAATAGCGGATACGTTCCACGTTTACTAAATCATGGGCATGGTTTAATAAATCGTTCCCATGGTTTACTTCAGAAAAAAGACAGATATTAGCCCAGACCTTTAATTTAAGCTATATAGATGATGTCCTTTCACTGAATAATTTTCGATTCTGTGAGTCTGCATCTTATCTATCCCACTGAGCTGGAAATAAAGAATACTACAGACACACCAAAGTTTGCCTCTTACCTTGACCTTCACCTTGAAATCGACAACGGAGGAAGATTAACAACGAAACACTACGACAAATGACAAATTCTGCGGTCGTCACCATGAACTAGTTGACCGTTACGGAATATCTGTTTCCCAAATGAAGATAGATCTTTTTCCCCTTTGTCGTAGTTTTGTTCTTTCCTCTTACCGAATATGACTTTTTACTGGACTTGTCATGAGCAAAACTAATCAGAAGCAAGAGGTGTTTACCCTTCCGGAGCACCTAGGTTCACTCCCGGTTTTTAGTGGGGACTGTGTTGCTCATCTACTTTTTTTACTTTTATTTTTTTGTGTGTGTGTTGTGTTTTCTGTTGCATGTTCATGTATTGTTTGTTTGTTTTCGTCTTCCTCTTTCCCGATGTTGCCTATGTCATCGAATTGTTCCACCTTGATTGCTCCTTCGGTTTTCTCTCGTCTTTCTTTTTTTCATTTTAAAATTTGTGGAAGTATTCTAAACTAAGGTTTATGAACTCAAACCATTGCGGGGTAATTGTGGCTCATCAAATGGTATTCTTGAAACAGACTATACTGGTGAAAGTATTAGTTGCCAGGTACATTTTCCAATCAATTTCACACGTGGGGGATACCCGATCAACGGGCATTTAATTTACCTGTTCGTATCATTTTTTACATTTATGAACTGTAATTGCAGGTAACGGTTTAAAAATCAATTGGATGTGATTAAAAGTGATGAAAAATATTACTGTGGAATAGATTTTTAAAAAATGCAAGCTGTGGAGCGTACACCTGTTTCTCTGTCAGTTTTACGGAAAGATGACGATGATAAAAAGATTTCAACTTTTACCACTTATGTACCAAGCTGGAGGGGGCATGGAGGAAGACACCCAACTCCTAGCAGTGTGGAATTTGACAGACAGTTGGACAAAATTTCACTTTGGATAGAAGACTGGAATCATCATCAGGTATTTAACAATTACAAACAGGACCCCCTTTCCACCCCGCCCCGTTAAAAATTTATAGGCAAGAAAAAAATCATGTTTTAGTATATATTTCAAAAATTAAATAAATAAATAAATAGGTAAATTATTACAAAATTAAAATTCCGAAGACTTCTTGCTTTTTATTGCAGTGGTAGTAAAGATTGTTTGAATTCTCTGAAATAATGTTTAAAAAAAGTTGGTTGAGATCCGAAGAAACTTTGTAATTCAGGTATATGTAAGTATTAAATTGTAATATTCATATATACATAAATATAAAACAAATTGTAAAATGATTAGATTTTCTCCATTTCTGTTTGTTAAATTCTGAAGAATCCTTCAGACCTCTTTCTTTTGAGGTAATTCTTAACACTTTCAATGTATTTTATCTTTATCATTGAAAGTAAAGAAAACTTGTTAATATTAACAATAAGATTTTAAGTGTTAAAGAAATAATAGAATTTTTAAATCTCTGAGAGATTAGGTCATGATAAGTGCCATTTTTCTTATTGTTAAAATGAAATAATATTTAATTTTAATAAAGAAGTATTTAACAGATATGACAGTTCTTTTTCTCTTATGTTTACATTTTTCATGGTAACTGTATAATGCTTCATTGGACAGGGCTTTTGTTTTTAACCTAATTTTCCGTTCATTAACAATTACCAATAGATTATTATCTTGTGTTTAAACAGAATTGTATTTATCATATAAGTCCATTTAAGCAGATTACAAAACTTTAAATGTATGGGCTTGTTGTTCACTTTATCATAAAGGGAAAGTATAATCTGAATTTTAGGATGACATGTTTAATTGTTAATCCATTTCTTTAGATATAATCATCATACATTGAATATTTTTAACTGTTCAAAAATGTAGTTTTGGCACCTCAATTAATAGAATTATTTTTTCTTTCAAAAGTAATGAAATAATTATAACAGTTGTCAGAAAAATCCTAAAATAGATATATACTTAAAAAATAAATCCATGACTGTTTGAAAAATATTTGAAATGAATATCAGTACAAAAATCTGAACTATAATGTACCTTGAAATAAGTTGATAAAAAGATTAAATGTACTTTAATATTCTAAATATGCAATAGAAAATTGAACTAAACAAATAAAGAAATTAAAGGCCTTTCCATATTCTTGTTTCAATAAAACCTAATTCTGTGTGTCAATACATTAAGTAATATAGTTTTTCTTGATTACAATTTAATGGATGTTCATTTCAAATTTCTGTCAAATTAATCTTTGATCAAACATGTATTTCCAGTAATTTGAATAGATATCAAATTTTATTACCAAAAATACTTTTTTATTAAAAAGTGATGATTTAACAATTCTCAAAGATTGTTAAGTATCTGTCGTGTCTTTCACAAGTCGTTTTCACAAAAACTTGATAATTTAAGAATATGAATGATAATCTAGGATTATCAGCTGATAAACTAGGATTTTCAGCTAATAAACTAGGATTTTCACTGTTAATAATTTTATCACCTGTTAATTAAAATGTGAAAATTTGTAATTATGACTGATAGCTAGAGTGATGATCTAACATTTTCCACTGAAATTGAATAAATATTTTTAAAAAAACCTGGATTTTCAAAGTGTTGAAAGGTAATTTGCAGTTGTTAAATGCATAAATTTTTAATAAATATTGCAGTAAGATTATCAGTGAAAATCTTAGATAATCAGTTGATTAACTAGGATTTTCAGTGATCATTATAATTTTTTGCTGTTAAATTATAGTTCTTTTTTTTGGGAAAGAAAGGTTGATAAACTTGGTTTTTCATTGAAAATATAGAGGAATTGATTGAATGAGGTCTTTCAATTGTCAAACTAAATTGTTGTAACCAGATGTAGTAAGCTGGAGGAACCAGAGAAAACCACTGATCTTTAGCAAGTAACTAGTAAATGTAATCCATTAAGTGCTGAATCACACCTTACATGTGATAGGCTACAGTGATGTAACAAGCTACATAGAATGGGCATCTCTAAAACATGTAACAGAACAGAATGAGAAATGGAATGAAATGAAACAAAATAGACCAAAATCGTTTCATTTCTTGTTTTAAAGTCTATTTGCGTATCTATAAATAAAGTTTTTTTTGGTTCCCATTCATTTATTTCTGTAATGTTTTCAAAAATATTTTTACTGCATAAAAATGGGGGACAAATACCTAATAAAATCTACTTTTAGTTTTAAATTAGATTGTGCCATTTTCGAGAAAATCCAGTTTGAATTTTCTCCATTATATCTCAATGGTAAATATTTAACTGCAATTTAAATGGCTCAGTGTTTGGTCTAAAAATGGGTAGGGAAAGGATACACCTGTTGAAATCGTTCATCCATAGCCCAGCATACCTTCAATGTTAAATTTAAAGGCGACTCAAGTACACTGAGTATCTGGAACTGAGTACACGTTCGATAATCCAACCAGACATCCCTTTCATTGGATTTGCCTAGGAGATTGTTATTTCATTATACGAGACAAAACATGCATTTTCATACTGTGCAGCGAATAAACCATACAACAAAAACTAAAACATATTTAGAAGAAAAGTTAGGTATAATCGCTTAGAATCTATATAACAAATTTGGAAATTCTGGCTAAAAGTTACAAGAAATTAGAAAAGACTTTCCATTGTTTATAGCATCGCAAACAGACTTTAGTATTTATCAACATGTATTGACTATTCCAAGGAACTGTTTCGTTTCGTTTCTGTTTCATTCCATTTCTTACATTAGTAAAAACTTTTGGTATTGTTAAAATTTTTTCTCATTACATATACGTTTTCTACTTTCTATATCAATTTTACTATCAAGTTAGTATATTTTAAAGAGGGCTGCCTGGACTATCACAATCTTGACTATGCCACAATTCCTAGCTATACTTTGCTCTAGCCCAACATTAGACTGAATTCTTTTTCCTCTGTGGTGCAGATATTTACCACAGGGCAACAACAAAAATAAAAAAAAACAATAAACAGCAAAAAATGATAAAAGAAAACGAAAATTGTTAAATATCTGCACCACAGAGGCAGAAGAATTCGGTCTGAGGATGGGCTGAGCATCACCTCGGCAAAAATGCAGTGCTCTGTCGTTTTTTTGCCGTGAGTTTTCCGATCGCTTCCACATTTCCATTTTTTGCTGCTTCAAGAAGATCTTGATCTTTGCTGATAACGCCTTTAAATTTTCCTCCAATAGAGCTTAGTGCCATTTTCTTTACATCTTTTCCTACGACTTCCTGAATATTAGCAGCTCCATCTAGTTTCTTTTTAGATCGGGTAATTTGATTAGCTGAATAAGCAGACGATTGTCAAATGGAAAACGTTTTCTCGGAGTAAAGTACTGTTAACGATCGAGTTTGTCAAAATAGTCGTGATTGGACACTATTTCTGTGTATCCAATCAAATTGTTACTTGTAAGTCATTGTGACGTAAACATTCATTCTATTTTTAGTAATCAGATGTAAACAGTGGAGCATAAGTGATACTGTAAACACAGCTGTTTCTTTGAAAAAAGAGAAGTTTATTTTGAGGAATTAAAAACCAGGAGAATTTTATCATGACAAAACCGTTGCCGGTGGTGAGATATGATATAATTTATTTGATTTCATATTTTTCTTCATATATTTCTTCTCTCAATAATTTGCCTTTTATTTGGCATTGATAATGAGAAGGTCATCAATGTTTATTATAGAATACTAAAGTGGTTCACATTTTACCATTTCACTGCGTGCATTATTAGTACTTTTTTTGTTTTAATGATTGAAATTAAACTCTCGATATCAAGTTCAATTTGAAATTTTGTTAAAAGATGATGAAGGCTCTAAGGTACATATTTCCTGACAGCTTGCCAGATTCTGGAACATGAAAAACTGAGCCATATTAGAATCTCTGGTTTGTCAAAGTACGAAGATTTTAGTGTACAGTAGGGAATGACAATATAAGACATTAATTCGGAAATAATTCAGTGTCATTTCTTTGTTTTTTGCAAAGTTGCCAAGATGTCCTTCTCATAACCATGTGACGAATACGGTCACGTGGCAAAATGTGCGTCAAGTTCCAATTGAAAAACAACAAAGACCATCAGCTGGTCAAAGTTCAACTCTGTCATTTCAGAACGCTGAACTTTTGATACTAGAATAACAAATATTCTGCAGATTATTTTTCAGGAATATAATTATACATGTATGTTGATCCTGGGACCAAAGGTTAAAAATAGTTGGTATTGGTCCCAGGGTTGATTTTACCCGAAAATTTTTCCGGTAGGCAATATTTTTTTTAGACTCGACATAAAAAAAACAAAAAAACTTAGTAGCTTGGGGAAAAAAGGGGGTAACTTCCTACGTAAAGGCAGAGACATATATGTCTCTGGTAAAGGTATATATGTACGTGCCAAAAATTTGGGTCTACCTTTTGGGCTTAATTATATAAGTATATAAAAGAGGGTCATGAATTTTGAATTCAAATTTTTAAAGAAGTGATATAACGACATTTATATGAATATGGCTAACATTTCTCAGTTTTCTGAAGTATAACAGTGGTGTACCCTTACTCAAAAATCCACTGGATATGAAGTACAAATGTAGTTACTGCCACCCAACCCAGGCCTGGAGGTTACTCCTCGAAGTTTTGAAGGGGTAGGCATTTACCGGTTCAAAAATGGTACCGAATAAACACTAAGAAATTAAATTATAGTACCCGAATTCACAATGTAATTACTAAAATTAACGTCAAAACATCAAATTAGAATTACCCCCTTCTTGGCCCGAGACATACCCAATTAAAAAGTAAGAGTATCGAAAAATTGAAAATACATCCCGAAGCTGCAAATTTGATATACATTAAATAAACATCACCCCCACGCACTTTCCACGGAGTTTTAGCAGAAGTGAGAGGATGAAGTGTTTTGAGTTTGGTTAGGTTGTTACTTTTTATCGTCAATCTCCGCTATTTTTTCAGCTGTATCTTGACTACCAGACTTACCGAGGGAGGAAAGCCGGACAGCTATTTAGCTGAATCGGTGAAAATTACCACTTCGGGTTATGTGTAGGGGTCTGGAAACCGTGACAAACATGAACCTAAGCAAGCAGGACTCGAACCACGACTGTGGTGTACATGTCAGGCTAGTGGTTATCAGTCAGCGACACCCCAGGCCCCATGAATTGTTAGGCAAATAACATTTCTTGATTATGACTATGCATATGATTTCCCAAAGTCAAACGGTGACCTACATGTATTAGGCGTACATTTATGTGCTTCTGACTTCTGCTTCTTAACAAAATAGCTAGAAAATTTTCAAACAAGAAATTGAGAATATCCAATTCCAATCATCTGGGAGTAATAGACTGACGCGTGTATTATTCCCAGCAATCATGGACTTCTCTGTGCGTCCGTGGGGAGGGTCACTTTTTTCGACAGCTCTGCTGCGTTTTCGCGATGTGCTTACTACGCTGATGTATCCCATGTTTTAAACTTTCACAACTTTCGAAAAGAACAAAATGATTAAACAGTTCATTATTCAGTGATGTT
>JAOXYI010141919.1:0-32376 GCA_028566495.1 Lithophaga antillarum | reverse complement strand
AAGCTCCATTCACATCTATTGGAAATACGAATTCATGTGAAAAGCTAATGCGTGCCTTACATTTGCTTTCTTTAACAGTTTCAAGCTAAGTATTCTGTTATAACATCATTTCTATGCTGTCCTGTTCGTTTAGATTTTGTCAATAGAATTGACAACTCTGCATAATACAGTAATTTTTAAAAATTACTGCTTTTTTCGACGAGAAAAAAAAGGAACTCCTACAACACGACTGTTAAAATTATGTAATTTTTCAATTGGCAACAATGTGTCCTAAACATGGTCTCTTCAAATTCTCATTTAACATGTTAGATTCATAGTGTGTAAAAGGTTTAATGTCGCAAGTATATGGCTCAGATATTTGTCAGTTGTTTTCAAGACAGAAATATTATCAAAGTATGATATAATCCAAGGCATATGGCACTTTGCTGATTACGTAAACGTAAATAGACAGCACTGTTTATTACAAACAACATTATATTCATTTGAAATAATATAAACGAAGCTATCAATGTAGACTAGACTCTGCTAATGCAACATGAAAATCGTTCTTAATCATGTCCATTCGCCATCTAAATATCGCAATTACAATCTTTTTAAAAACATTGGTCTCTACCTATTGCCTGATAACTGTCAAAGATGTTTGTCTACGATGATCTATGCAGGTTTTGAAATTACCATCGCATCTGGGTATAGACACTATCGAAGATCTTGGATTATATCAATAATCACTGGAAAAGTTGTGATTATAGCTGACGTTTGTCTATCTGTTGCTTCTTTCAGTCACTTCGCATATGCTGTTTGCATACCAGCTGTTTTTAAAGAATGTTATAGTGGTGTAATTTGTTTCTTCGTGTTTTTCCACTCAATACTTCACTAAAAACTTCACATATTTTCACAAACATGCACTGTTTCTGGACTAAGTATCGGGGAACTGATTCTGCATTTCACTGTACAATCAACGATACGTTCGATTTCATATGCGTAATCGTAATTAACCGTGTGCAGACTAGGACACATATTACATTAAAGGATGCTGATATTTTAGAGAGAGTGAATGTGATAACCGTATCCTCTACGTCTGTGTCCTGACTTAATTTGGTAAATACTGCTGATGATTTTTCGAGAAATTCCGTCTGGCGTTTCCAATTTAGACTGTCTTTTCGTTCTCTCTGACTATGACAGGTTAAAAACCAATCAGGTTTAGTGACATTAGTTTCAGTGCTGGTCATACTAACCCATTCATTAAAATCATTAAATTGCTAGAATGTGTCGAGCTGTTTGGACAGCCGTAACGTTAATTTTTGCCCAATATTTTAAGCGAAAATATCAGATGTTCCCGATAATACCATAGACTAAAATAATATTTAGTCTCATTTTTCTAGATTAAATTAGGAAAACTATAATGTACGCCTTTGGATGTTTTTTGCAGAGAGGTTTTTAGGCTGCGATATAAACAGATGCTGCTCTGCGGTTTGCACTTACTCTCGTGTTTTGGAAATTTTCACTTGATCTAAAATACTAATGACTGTCATCAAAGATTTCAAGCCAGCCAGTAGAATTACGATGCTAAGTGTTTTTTGTAAGATTTCTTGGGTGCTGGGCTATTTGCGACCGTATGTGCATGTGAAACCTTGATCACTCTACCTTTAAAGATCTAAAGACAGCAACCTCACAATCCGATTTCGATTTGTTAAATTCTTGACAGTGAGTTAAATCTGCGTATAAAGATAACGTTACACTTGTTCAATTCACAGAATAACAGCATAGTTTGTCCGTTAATCTTTGCAGCGATTCATCAGAAGATTGAAACTTCACTAGGATAGGAACGTTGACGAACATTCCTCAGTTTCAATAGTTCCTTTACGATCCTAGCGACATAGCCTGTGGATTCAATGATGACAGCAAGCACCCGTGATTCTTACTATTAATTCGGTTGTAACATGATACAGCGTAATTATGTAAAATGAATTCTTCCAAAAGTCATTCCATGGCTAGGTATTTTAGTCTGTCAAAGAAACACGTACAACAGTTGTAACTGATTATCAGAATTTGAGTAATTAATTCTGTTTTTAATGACGATAGTGCAAAAGGTATTCTTCCTTTAGTAGGGTTGCATACCACCTATTGGTCAAAACTGACGGTTGTTTTGACAATTTTATGAGAAAATCTAGAACTGTGACATAATATATAATATAATGCATTGTTATATTATACTGTATTGTATATTTAAGTTGCGAAAAAAATTTCAGAATCGAGATATTGCCAATGGAAAATGCTTTGAAATTGGAAATTCGAGCTTTTCGGCATCTAAAAAGTAATAGAACATATTGTAATTTCATTGTACATGACAACTGTATGCGTTGAAAAAAAAAACAAAACATATATTTCAATGCATAGAGTTGTTGTGTTAAAAGTATGACAAACTCTCATAATTCAAAATATCAGAACTAAGTACAATAAATGGTTAAGAAGTATAAATAATTTCAAACGTAAAAATTTCAAAAAATATACGCGTCAAAAAACGAAAAATATCAACACTGGCTACCAATTTGTAAAAATCTCGAAGCCTTGATATGAAATCAGATTTGTTCTAGAGGTTGTTATACAGTTGTCACAAATGCAAATAAGAAGTCTTATGACAGAAGTGCAATTCAAGGTCCCCACAAAGCTCGAAGTCATATTACAATAACATTTTTTAGCAACAGTACTGGTTTATTTCTTTATCTACTGACTTTGCTGGTAATAATTGAAGGTGGAGTTTTTTCCCATTGCATTATTTGTCTATCCATTCCTTAGTTTTGTGCACTTTATATTTACGTCAGAAACCATG
The DNA here is from genome assembly GCA_028566495.1 of Lithophaga antillarum. Lineage (NCBI taxonomy): Eukaryota > Metazoa > Mollusca > Bivalvia > Mytilida > Mytilidae > Lithophaga > Lithophaga antillarum. The sequence continues at coordinate 29,546 of JAOXYI010141919.1, read as the reverse complement.
AAACTGCAGATTTTAAGCTTTAAAATGACAGATTCGTGTCCATTATAGTTTGAAATTTCATTTATCTGCTGCGGACGTATTACTCTATTTGGAATGAGAATTTCAACAATTAGTAGTAGAGACAGGTCAAGTATATACTCACATTAAGCTTGAAGTGACTAGAAATAGACGAATACGACTGACAATCAGAGAAAAAGTGATTTTTCTCCAATATACAACATGTTAAAACCAAATATATCGTTTTGCTTTCTTCGTGGCATTTGTATGGGGTTTATTTGGTTTTCTCTTATATCATACTCATACCGTATATGTCCCTTGAAAATACACGTCATTTTCATGTAAAATTTTGAGAAGACTAAACGACATAAAGGAACATGTATTTTCTGCACGATGTCAGCTGAATTACAGTCTGACACCTTTCTGTTACTTTAAAAGTGGTTGCCACGTTATTAAATCGTTACACTGTCTAAAACTTAAATTCATTGACGAATGAGACAGTATTTGTTACAATCTATAAAGAGAATCGCTTGCGCATTACAATTACATAACTCTGTAAATCGTTTAAGTGAACAACACTGAAGGGTCGAAAGTCACAGAAAAGCACAACTGCATGTGTACCGTTCTTTTTTATTATTTTCTCCAAGTAACAACAGAGAAATGTCAAGTCCACAGGTTTTAAATTTAAATCTTCTTTTTCTGCTAATTGCACTAAGAAAATTTATACAACTTTTCCCAAAACTGTCACTAAGATACGTGAACTTTCACGTGAAATATAAACAACATGGCTCAACTGTCGGCAGGTAACTGGTAACCCTCTTATACAAGAAACGATTCGGACTTATTTTCTGCCGCAAAATTGAGGTAAAATGTTAATCTGTATGGTTGACCAACTAAGTCGACATCCGGCCGCCGCAGTTCCTCTGTCTCCTACATTTGCATGTGTATGAGATGTATTACTGTGTTTTGTAAGGCAGTTAACCAATACTGTAATATGGATTTGCATGGAAAGTACACAGTTTTTGTCTCCCATGGTTATCATTATTATTTGCATTTTGATAGATATTTTGTCGTAATTATATATTGTTTTCCAGTCGAAGATTAAATTATCATTGCGCAGTATACCTTTCTCTTAATAATCGCTCCAATTTTCAATAATCTTATTCTACCAGTTGTCTGCAGTATTACGTTAAAAAGCTGTAAGAATTATTTTTTGCCTAGACGAAATAAATATGATTAGTATCAGATGCAGACATGTCTATATTATGCATTTATAGACCTTTTAGCTACATTGTATTTCATTATTAAGTTTAACAACTGAGCTGCGTCAAATAGAAGTCGACGTTATGCAGTCAGTATATGTACAATATAGATGTACTCTATTTTGTTTGATGAGAAATTTAACCGTCAAGACAGGCTTGATAACTTGACTATGAGTGTATAATATTTTTTTTTAATTTTTTTTATTTTTTTTTTTTATTTTTTAGAGAAAAAAAATGAATCTCAAAATGCTTGTGGAATATACTCGCATCTTTGTAAATCAAACTGGGCATTATTCATGTTTTGTACATTTTACAGGTACATGTATCGTTTTAGATCATGTCGATTTCTGCCTGATGCTGCTCAATTGTAAACTTGAAACTAAAATAAATTCTTACGATTTATATATGACACAGGTCATTTGCACTGAACGACTTAAATTTACTGAAAGGTAGTCATGAAAAAATATGGACTATATTTGCAATCCAGTCAACTGAACTTTGATAGAGAAAGTATCACTGTGTCGAATCTCAAAACAACATGTCTTCGAAAATTAAAAAAAAAAAGACGATAGTGATGTCATAATGTGTAATACCAGTTGTTTTCCGAAACTACCCCGATCCCTGTACTTCAGTCCTAAAGTGTTGTTGAAAAAATCGAAATAGCAGACGTCTCCCTCTTGTAATAAAACTTCCAAAACACTCTGTAATAAAGGTATTTGGTCTGCAGTATTATTGTTGTAAAAAATTTGGCTTCTTGTACACGATTTAAAGATATTATTTCTTGGTCTATGATTACTTTTAGATAGTTATGAATTAGATCATAAGTAATACCTTTCAACGTGAAGATAAATGACATCGCAAACGGATGACAATTTTAACTATTTTTTTATCCTTATGGATTAATCTATTTGTTTATATATTCTTATTGTTACCATTCGCAAACATTTATCAAAACAGGAATTTTGAAGGTGTCAAAACAGTATTTTTCAGTTATATAAATTGATCCTAAATAATTAGTTTAGTTAAAGATTGATTTTAGTTTGAAGGCTCCGGAAAATTTCAACAGACTAAATTTCCGGATCGCTCCCAGTAAATAAATCCTTGACATTTTTCTTTTTGTTTTTGCGCAGTGAATTGATACTTACGACCTTGACCAGTCAGAGCTAATATTGAAATGAGAAATATTTTTACAGTATGAAAAATTTGAAATAGTGAAGAAAGCTCAAGTAATTATTTTATCTAAGAGCCGCCAATAAACCTAATCCACCAATCGTGTATTGTATCCATATTAGAAGATCTATAGCGTACACAGGGAGCTTTTAGCCAACGGTTGTGCAAATATACAAAAATTGTTCGACTGAAGATACTTAGGAAATTGATGCATCACTAAAAGGCTTTTTTTCTTGATCCTTTATTAGACTTAATAAAGATCAACGATATCGACATTAACTTGGTGTAGCAGACGCATAATCGCTATTTGAAACTGCATTGTAGATACAGAAGTCATCGAAGGTTTCTCGGTTAATATAGAAACAAATGTGTTGGTTTATGGGAACGACTATTTTTTTCCATTTGGAATGATCAAGTTGAAACAACAGAGTCGTTCTTGGAAATTGATTCGTCGGTATGTCCATCATGCCATTTTAAAGTCGACTTAATTTTAAAACCGTCGATAAAAACAACATTGAAACAATGTCAAAAGCAGTGTTTTATAACTTTATAAGTACACGTTACATGACTTTCTGCATATAGCAAACCTCATATTGTATCGATTGGCAATTATCTGATGTTATGTAACATTTTGTGTGTATTTTCTTAAAAATTCAGGGCAAATACTGTGTGATACATCCAATATGATACAAAACCTTGTATCAGATATTAACATGTATATGATACAGCTTGTACTTTAGTCGGATTGCTTTTCCATGACGTCACCACGCTGGTTTCTTGTGAACGTAAACAACAAGATGAATTGTTGGGTTATTGCCCAGTGTATTTAGTAATAACGCTATTTTTATGTCGTTTTCTTGTATTACAAAAGTTTTCACCGGTCTATTTTTATACTTCATTGCTTTTATATATTTCCATGTAGATTTTTATTGGAATTAATAAATATCCACTGTAAAACGTTAGAATCTCCATTATCCGTTGAACTCGGGAAACACATTTCCATTACACTGGGGGCTCGTCCGGGATTGTTAAAATCTCCCTATGCTTCATGTTCCGTTTCTAGTCCGTATCGGCATAGATATCATGGAAACGTTATCGGAAACTGGTACCGGTAATCAGGACATAATGGTTGTTGGAGATTGTTTTCAAAATGGAAGGAAGCGTATGCGTTGTCAGGCCATACTGCTCAGATTGTAGGCGATAAACTAACTAATGAATTTACCTACCGAATCGGAACCCCGTCGAGAATTCACATTGACCAAGGAAGGGAATTCGAGTCCGACCTTTTTTGCAGAAATATGTAAACTGCTAGGCATAAGCAAATCACGCACCACATCATGTCCGACGGTATGGTTGAACGTTACTTCCGAACTTTACAACAAATGCTGTATATATTTGTTAATGAAAATAAGTCCGACAGGGATGATCATCTGCCATATATAATTATGACCTATCGCGCCGCAGGTCACTAAAGCACAAAGTGTACGCCAGATAGGCTCATGCTATGGAGAGAAGTATGTCTTGCGAATAGACAAAACGGCGGGAAAGTCTGCCGAAAGACAAAAACATATTTGTTCAATATACAGTACGTGGAATGGATAAAAGACGCAATGCAACTATCGTTTGATTTTGCCCACGATGAAGTAGAAGCTATTTTTGGGCGGCAAAAACGTTACTATGATGTTAACATAAAAAGTCGTGAATTTGAAAAAGACCACCTAGTTGGTATACTCCACACGCAAAGCAAACATTGGGTCTAGGTTGGACTGGTCCCTGTAAAATTGTTAGGAAGCTAACTGATATTATCAGTCTTAAATATGTCTGTGTTAGGGCCAATTGTAGTGCAGAATGCAAACGCAAGTATGGCATGAAAGTACACATGAAGAACAAACATTCTATAAATGATAATAAATATATGGAAGAAGCAGTAAATAAATGCAAGAAGGTAGTATTGGAGAACAGAGGGTTTGTTAACCCTAGATTTTAGACATATAAATGGAAAACTTTGTTCTTCTGACACTTCATTCACTTCATCTGTTACTATCAGCACTACCCCCGAGGGTACCCGGGGTATAGAAATAGGACCCAGGTTCTCCACCTTGTGGGGTAAGACCCCTCCTAAACGGAGTGTCCGCCGGTAGCGCGGGATGATAAATACACAATCAACGTCCGTCGGATGGGGACGTAAAATCCGAGGTCCCGTGTCGGGAGAATGCTATGCTCTCTGCACGTTAAAGAACTTTTATAACAAAGCTCTTCGTGAGTGATCCGTAAGTGGCTAAATTTCCCACCCCTACCCACTGTATCCTCCTTTTCCAGTGGCAGCCAAAATTTTCCGCCCAATGGTCTGTTCCATTCCCCGTTTAATTATTAGTATTTATTAACTTGTTCTCATGCTGAATATAGCTGAAATATCGCTCGCTGATCGTGATATCTCCATCTTTTTCCATTTATACTTCCTAAATATACGTACATAGAGTGCACCAAGAAACCAGTCTCCAGTTTGTATTGTAGCAGACTCAGAATTATATTACCAATAATTGCGCCATCCTTAATTTTGAACTTTTAATCACGTTTATTCTCCCTGTACACGCAATAAGTCTGTTTACGTAATTGATAAATAGAAAGTGTCTCAGAAAACAATCTTCTTCTGTCTTATAGTCTGAACAATTGTTACAATCATTAGCTGTTTATCATTGCTTACAGTAACTGTCTTTATTCTTATAAATTCAACTCAGATAATATATGTTTGCTAATTTGGAACCTCTTAAGTTGGGATTTTGAAATCATATTTTGGCGATTAAGTTGTTTTTACTTGGCACAAGTAGTTTATACAAGATAAAAAATAATGAATTTCTATTGCGTTATTTAATATTGTTTTTCATTGGCCCATTTCAGATGTCTAAATTTCAAACTAAAGTGCAATTTTTAGTATGGCAAGGGTGCTGAAATGAAATTTTTGCAACATGACAACACCTGGCTCAAATAAGTGTAAAATGTACGCTACAAAGTAACTGAGGTTTTTTTGTGATCAAATAACTGGTTTCTGACATCATAGTGATGTCGTCAGCGTGTCATTATTTGGAGTTTTGGTAAAAATGCCAAAAGTTATGCTATTTTTAACCAGTTTTTGGTAGAACTAAATATCAGCTAGAGCAAGTAACAACAAAGTACATTGTGTATTTATATTTTCAGTGGTATGTCTTACTTATATAGATGTATTTATATTTTCAGTGTGCCTTACTTATATAAATGTTATGGTATAATATTGATTTGGTACTTGTTCTGGCTCATATCTAATTCTTGATAAAACTGTGTAAAAATATGTCATTTTCAGGCATTTTTGCACTTTTCTTCAAAAAGGGCCGATTTTGAGGCTCAAACCTGAAAAGATTACTACAAAGATGAATTTTTGTATTTTCTGAATGAGTGGAAACCTGTGTATATCTAAATGGTGGTAACTGATAAAGTACAGAAACTTTATAATTTTACAATTTTAGGGGGCAAAAGAGGGGCCTTATCACACCTCCTGCTTTGTCAGTCTTGTAGTCAACTTCAAGGTTATTAAAAAGTTTAAAAATTATTTTTGGCAATTAAGAGATTAATTGGGAAAGGATATTCATGAAATATGACCGTTTGATGACACTTTTTGATGAAAATTTTACCCTATACTCTGATCTTTCTTACAGTACAATCACCATTCTTGAAAACAAATTTCCTACCAAAACATATATAAGGCCATTTTATTTAATTTGTTGGTTTACAGAATTCCGTTTGAAAATATTAAAGGTCAGAGGTCGAAATAAAAATTAAACTAAATTCCATCAGTGATATATGCAAGATCATCCCCAATGAAAATGGCAATGGAATTCCATTTGAATTCCAGTGAATTCCTCTGGGATTCCACTGTAAATTGATATTCCATTGGAATTCCATTGGGATTCCAATGGAATATCTTCTTCAACTTGAATTCCAATGCAACTCCAGTGGAATTCCACTGGAATTCCAATGAAATAATATTTCCAGTGGCATTCCACTGGAATTTTATAAGAATGAAATTTTACTAAATTTTCTCTTGAATATATTACAGATATATATACTTTTGACTAAAGAATGTCCTATCTGGTAATGAGAAGCAAAATACAAAAAAATAAAATCATAAAATATATTCTTTTTATATTTTATAAAAAAATTTGTAGATATAGATGCATTATATGCATGACAAATGGGTTAATTTCGTGTAGAAGCTAGATCTAAACAAAATTTCCGTACATTCCTTTGGTATAACACACGTGTTCACAGTAAAAAATGTAATTCTTTCTAATACATGTATAATGAAATGGTAGATGCATTCTTGTATTGTAACTTTCCTCTTCTGAGACAAGTCAGTTATGCTCAAGCACATTTGGTGGAATAGTTATAAATTTTAAATTTGTATTTACTTTTATTTGGAGACATTTTTTGCCTAGTTTATCACATGGAACTAAAACCGTGTCTCCAAATGCAACAAATTTAAGAATGTGCCTTCCAAGTGGTTTATTAGTATTCAGTAATGGTTCTGTAATTTTTCTTTTCACATTTTCATTCAAGGCAAATGGAGTCGTTTCACATTTTTGAATAACAGCAAAATTTTGTTCCTCGATTTCAATGAAGGACAATATAATCCCAATGCTTGTTGTGTTTTGGTCAGAGTAACAACAAATAAAGTCACATCTTGTCTTTGTGTGCTGATAATCCTTTGACTTGAATATGTTACTTTGGAACTTTAATCTTCCAAATATTTTGGGCTGTTTCTCCTTCATCTCTTCAGTCAAGTGCACATGATAAGGGTTAGTGTCCTTCATTGCAGATTTTCTTCCCAAACTAAAGCCTGTGTCACCATTTACATGTATATTTTCTTCTCTAAAAAGAATATTGAGAATTAAGTTGTTTCATAGGAAAAAAATACTCCAAACTTAAAATTCAGTTTCATTAACAGTCAGGGGATCTACTTGTTTAAGTAAGTTTGAGTGATATTGGAATCTTACTTAAATAAGTAAGTTTTATTGTTATCTCCCTTGACAAACCTACTTAAACAAGTAAGAATTTACAAAATGTCCAAATTGTGACATCTTTGATTAACTATTTCTACCTTTCATTGGTTTTTGCAATGGTCTATTATAATTTTCCTGTAATTTTCAGTTTTTTATTTTTTAATAAGAAAAGTATGGTATTGATGCAAGACCTATAAATGTTTGCGCAGAGCTTTCCAAAATTAGTCCCTTGGGGATAATTATCTCAATTTTAAGACAAATGAGGTTTAGATGAAGCATGAAATGGAAGTTTTATGAGTGCCTATTTATAAATACACCACACAGAGTTTATTTCAAATAAACCAGATGACAAATGGTTAATGAGAAAATTAGATTTTATTCATTTTAGCCATTCTTACTTAAATAAGTAAGAAAGTTGGAACTTACTTATTGTAGTCAGATTTATTTCTTACTTGTTAAAGTCAGATTCAAAAACAGCTTGAAATTCACCTACTTAAACAAGTAGGTTTTAACCTACTTAAATAAGTAGATCCCCTGACTGATTAATTTCTTGTATTTGTGATACCTACAAATTTGGGTTTTTATTCATAATAAAATGAAGCATCTAATACGAATCTTTGTTGGTCTTTGAGAAAACAGAGGAGTGAATGGAGAAATAATGAAAATTAGCAGTCATACATGAACACAATGAAAGTTCTCATCAGCATATAAGCGCATGCCTTATAATTGAGATCATTTAGATGTACATGTATTTTTTAAAATTTTAAGTCAGCTCGATCAATTGTCAGTTTCATCATTAAATCTGCATAAATAAGAATGAAGTTTCACTAGGAAACTTTTAATATCACAACTTTATATTTGAGAAAATAACACATACTGAATAAATTTTGAGCCAAGCTTTCTGAATAACTGTTTAGTCCGATGATCAATACTTTCATCTGTGAACTTCTTCACAATACCTGAAAGTTGTTTTGACATTGCTACAGCAAAGCTTATCTGAAACAGAAGACAAAATAAAATATTATAATAATTGCATAAAATATCTTAAAAAAGTGTATTGCTTAAGTCATTCTATAATTTTCCCTATTATTTCTTATCTAGAAATCATAATTTGTATTATCAGGCATACGAGTTGGACAGTATAAACTCACAGAATTTATCTAAAATTTCCTGGCAGAATTTAAGTTCATATTATAACACACAAAAACAAATGCGGACAAGATTTGACCCAAGAAAGAATTACATCCCTGAATAGTAACACTGTATATTATAAACACAGGGTTCTCATTAAGGCGAGTCCATGAGTCCTGGACTCATGAAATTTTGGCTGGACTCATCATTTTCAAAAATGGTGAGTCCCAAGATGCATCTTAAAACTAACCTGACTGTAAAATATTTCAACTTTTGCCTGTATATTTTGGTGCCAATAACATATATTTGGATAGTTTAAGTTAATTTTCAATGATTTAATTAATGACAAACCATTAAACATGAAGATGACTTATTTTTGTTGCAATTTATTGATCTGGACTCATCATCTTTGAAACTGGCGAGTCCAGGGACTCATCTGAAAAAATCCCTAGTGAGAACCCTGAAACACATGCTGGGTATCCTCACACATGGAACCAGACAAGAACAACGAACGTGGGGAAAAATGTTTTGTCATGTGATATATTTCGATTATTCTCATTGGTCAATTTTGATTTTTTCGGACACAACAACCCAAGGACACATGAAAGGTGGATTTAGAGGTCTCCGCATTCTTTGTGTCCAAAATTTTTGAAATGACCAATGAAAACAATTGCAATTGCCCACATGATGAGACAGTTTGCCCGCGTTTGTTGTAATGTCCGGTTCCGTGTGTTTAGATATCCGGCATGAAACAACTAATATTAGAATTGTATTGCCTGGTGAATGTTTAAAAGGATATTGATTTTCATGGATTTAAGTTTGAGGAAACACGTCATAATATTGATTAACACTCAGAAATTACACAGATACAAAATTTAAGTATGCCATCATCCACTTTATATTATTTGTGTGTGATCCATATCAGGTGTAAATATGGCTACATGCATTTCATAAATTTTCAAACTCTGGTAAGTTCTGAGATTGAGTAAAATCTATAAGACATTCATTTTATATCCAATACTTTTCAAAATAAAACAGAAATTATATACCTGCTTGTTGATATGTCGTGTACCATGGACCATACTTTTGATGAATGAGTTCATGGACTCAAACCCAAAGCATGAGTATCCATATAATGGCCCATACAATCTAACATTGTCTGCAAGGTGTCTAATAAGATGCACATTCATAGTCTGTTTCTCATTCCCTGAAATGATATACATGTACATTCCATTTATCTTCAAAGAAGACAAATAAACAATAACATTTTTCAGATAAATGTTTTTGTACAAGTCAAACATTGAATTCTTCCATTTTTACAAGAAGTTTGATTCATTGCCCATAAACTACATAGAAGCACATTTAAAATACAAATTTCTTTTTTTCAATAATCTTTTCATGCTGAAGAAATGTTGAAGGATACTAGTTTTTATATAATGTAAATTACAATTTATTTCATGGTGGTTCCATACAAAAAAGCTGCATACATATAGAATATCAGTGTGTTTTACTACCACACCGATTTGAGCTTGAACTTTCAATACATCTTTGTGAGTAAAGCTCACTCGCTTCAATAGACGGATTGCCAGTAAGTGCTTTTTCCCGCAAAATTTTGACGTCACAATAAGAAATTTCGGACGTCACAATGTTAAATGCCAGGATTTACACCGATTGAACCGAGGTCATTCAGACAATTTCATTCATGAAAAGGAATGTGCAATTCGTCTATGGTGACACTCTCTGTCAATACAGACGATAAAGAACTTCTATAGATGTTCTTGCACAAATTGATAGGAACAGTACTCACGTTTGGCTGAATATGTCAATGGCTCAAAAAGGTTTCTGTGTTGATACAAGTCAGCTTTATTCTTGAAAACAACATTCAGGTCATTTGACAGATGTATACAAAGTTCAAACTTAAATCAGTGTGGTAGTAAGATAAGAAAAGAAAGTATTACATGCAAAACAATAAGGCTGCGGGATACTTTAAAAGTAAAACATGTGATATTGCTATAAGCAGACATAAACTTTCAGCATTATGTCACAATATATTGCTTAATAATTTTGTGTATTACGGAATATGTACGGTCAGCCAAAGACACACAAAATTATTGGCCAGTGAAATTAAAGAGAAAATTTTCAAGTTGCTGATAAAAATGGCATATTTACCATAAATCTTTGGATATATTCTGCAAAAGTCTAGTAGAAGCTCCTCAGCTTCATCAACTTCATTAGCCTTCAATTCATCACTTGTCAATGTAGCAATACCTGTTACAAGTAGCAGGTAATGAACATAAGGGTCAGGATTCAATATTCCATGCAGAACTGGAACAGAAAAGTGCACTAACCATTCTCTGCATTCAGAAGCTGTAAATAAAGAGAATTAAATGTGTATTAGAATCATAAAGTCATGATTGAGTCATAATATGATATGTTGTTGATTAATTTTTTGTTCTTTGGGAATGTTAAATTGCTAAAACACATTATTGCATGGCAAGTAACTGTTAAGATTTAAATAATTCGTTAATGTACTACATAATTATTTATATAGATGCATTACCTTTCCAGTGTTTATGATCTGTAAGAGTTCTCTGTCTACGAGACACAAAGTCTGGTATTTTGATACTAAGGTATCTTTTATCCAACAGAGCCATCTACAAAAATATAAATAATTTTACCCATTTGTATGTATTATATTGGTGTTTAATAATGCAAGGATTTTTTTAAATCCATGATCCCTGTTAATTATCAAATATGGTAATTTGATTGTCAATTCCATTTACATAAATGTATCATTTTTCTTGATTTTGAATAAAAGACTTTGTTTTGCAAACAAATATTTTTTATAATTGCATTTGCTGAACATTATTATTAATGAATATCAAAAAAACAAAACTGTATCCATCATAAAATGTAAATATACCATGTACATGCATGTTTGTATTTTGGATGCCTACCTTGTTGCCTATATAGAAGTCTTTATCTTTATATTTGTTGTCAAACCATAAGTTCATTAGAGTTTTTGTTACACCAAGAAGCACTGAATGCATCCAATCAATGATAAACAATTCTGGAAGTTTTACATAGGTTAGCATCATAGCAGCACAGACTCCTTTTATACCATTAACCTGAAAAAAATGTAAAACTAAATTAATTGTTCATGGACTAAAATAACTAAAATACTTAAGATCTTACATGGCACCTTATTAAGAAACTTTGAAATTGCTTCTACAGGTTGGCCAAATAATTCTTTAATACTTTATTTATATGTTAATTCCCCTTTTTCAGGTGCACCTAATCAAATGCATAATGTTATTTGATGGCACAGTCTTAAATAATCTTTGATATCATATGAAATAAGACTGATTTCTAAAATTAATTATGGTAAAACATGAATCTATTATTCCATTCAATTAATATGTAGGACATGTACTGACTTAGATAATATGTTGTTTAAAAATAAATTTATTCTTGTAAATAATATATCATTGATACAAACCTATTTTGATACCATAAAAATAAACCTTCCTCAGACTATAGAATAAAAAAGTACTCACTGCATTCCCTTCCACAGAAGCTTGTCTGGCATCCGCAATCCAGGATTGATGAGACCTTACTTCTGACTGCTGGTTAAAAGGAAAATATCTCAGCATATAATTGCCAGGTGGATTTTTTCCTTCATCTTTACACATAGTGCAACTAAAGCGTCCATTAAACTGTTTTACATTAGCTACCAATGCCTTAGCAGGAAGATCAAGTGCAGCTATTAGCAGATATGCTTTAATTGTCAATTTACCAACTGAAGTTTGTACTTCCAATCCTAAAAAAAATATTAAAACAATGAGTTGTGTGCAGAGTTATGCTAAATATAACCCAAATCTCTTCCTATTTGGGTACCACAGATACATATGTTAAAAATGGAAAAGGCAAATGCAAGTTGATATCTCACATCAACCAAAATAGTAAACAACAAATGGCAATTTACAAAATGTTAACAATATACATGCCATTTTTCAAATCAATGCAAACAATGGGAGACAAGTGTTTAAAGATATATCATGTAATTCTCTTTAGTGTAAAAATGGCAAAATTTTGTGAAAGAGGAGGGTGAAATTAGACAGCAAACAAACCTGCTTACAACATATAACTCATCTACATTGTACATGTATATAAAATTGAAAAGCAGAACCAAGGACTTGATGACTTTAAAAATTTAAGAATAATGCATAGAATGGGATAACATATCTTTCTTTGCTCCAGCACTATAAAATTCTGCCTCAATACATATGAAATGAGTATTTTAAAACATCTTGTTTGTTCAAATACTCTTTGAACCAGACATTAAATTGCAGAAAACTTGCCCAATTAAACAGCAAACTTCCTCCAACTCAACTCAAATATACTTTTAAACATAAATGATACCCCCAAATTTTCCAATGAATTTTTAGAATATGTGTGCATTCATTTGCACAAGTAAATGCAACAACCAATTATTAACCAACCATATAACTTTAACTATACAATACCTGTTTCATGCAGTAATTGTAAAATTCTCATTAATGGTGTCAAATAAGTCAGCATGTTCGGTTTTTCCACTTGACAATGGAGGTAACAGGGGATTTAGTACTTTCTGGAAAACCTATTACAAAAAGTTAAATTTTAAAAGTACATGCATTTTATTATGTAAAATAATCCATTGTGTGATTCAAAGAAATTAAGAAAGTGAAATAAATTAATTATTTCCCACAACTTCAATTTTTTAAAAATATTTTGCATTTTAAACATGGTAAATGAAGATATATATATGTACAAGGATATGCACTAGTGATAAGTATTGCGAGTAGGAAACCTATCACGTTATTTAGATACATGTACAATACCACTATGTATAACATATCAATTAATAAATGTACATAAAGGCTTCTCATTATATGAGTTTCATTCTTTTCTTTTACCTTTCCTGTATGGTAAATAGTAAAATACTGTGCAATGAGGAACACATTTCAATTGTATCTTAATGTATAAATATGTGTTATTTAGTCATATCTGACTTGTGTCAAAAACAGCTAATTTCAAGCGTCTTTAAATAAGATGTTAAACTGTCTAAACATTTATCATACTGGAAAATATCAATACACAAGGATTTGTACCGGTATACAGGGTTTCTTGAAAAATATCATTGTCAATAGTATACAACATATTGTTACACCCCTAATATGAACTGGATAGTGAATACCTTGACTTGGATGTACAAATGTATACATGTACTTACCTGACTTTTACAGGGAGCTCATTTATGGCAAGATAAACTGGCCACAAGCTTCCCTTTTTTGATGATGTGAAAAGGGCCACTCCATCTGGAAAAAAAACCCATAAAATTCAAATAGTTACATGATACATGCAAGTCTTAAAATAATAAGTGTCAATTCCAAATATTGTTCAATAACTGTTAACATGGTTCAAGGCAAAACATTTCTTATTAAAATTAGATAATTTAGAATAATTGTTTGAATTTTTCAATCTATAACCAAGTTTTGTTTGAAATTATACATACATTTTGTACCTTGAAGCACATTTATATGGTGTTCATAATTTTCATAATTTTAATTTGAAGCAAAAACAACAGAAAAAACAAAAGGTAACATTATACATGTATATAAACTATAAAATGATTACATTTTCTGGTAAAAAAATCATTAAATATGTGATCTTCATGTACATGTACATGTACATGTTGATGTTTTTGTTTTTATACAATGTATTAAACAGTGTACCTGTGTTCATAGTGAATGTTAGATTTATATTGGCTGCGTTATTGGTTCCGACTACTTCCTTGCGTCTTTTTCCTAACATGACATCTTCCAGGTTTTGTTGACTGTTTAAATCCTTTTCCTTCAAAATTAATTTTAAAAAGTTTTCACCTGAAAAAGAAATACATGTTGTCTGTATGTGTAGATTAGATTAACTTAATGTCACATCTTTTAAGCATTTGTAAGTAAAGAGAAATACAAACAGATAAAGCACCTCAAAAAACATTTATCTACATGTACATTGTGTACAAAATGTACATGTAATAAAATCATGGTCTATCAGCATCAGTAGAAATTAGTAGAAAACAAAACAAAGCGTTTTAGTTATATAACAAAGAAATAGAATGTTAACCTTGCAATATGTATGTATACCTATATTAAATAACCATTAGTTTTTCCCAATCTGATTAAAATCAGCTGTTTTGTCTGGCTCCGATTACTACGTACTATGCCACAAACCGATTACTTCGTACTACGCCACAAACGTTTGTTGCATAGTACGTAGTAATCGGAGAATCGTACTATGCCCCAAACGTTTGTGGCATAGTACGTAGTAATCGGAGCCAGACAAAACAGCTGATTTTTACGTAGTAATCGGAGCCAGACTTCCGTTTAGTACAACAAAGGAGTATGTGCGGTAAGGGCCTTATTTGGCCCCCAATTTTGGCAAAAAATTAAAATTGCATTACCAATGTTATTTCTTTTGCATTATACAGTTAAAACGTACCAATAACACTAATCAAAATAGGTTTTTCAAAATTCCAACAAATAAGTGGATTTTAAGGGCGTCAAAGTATGCCAATTTGGGCAATTTCAGTAAAATTGGTTCAAAACAGAGAAATTACTGGCAGTTTTTGGGTCTGAAAACTACGAGCGCAAAGGCCTACCACTCTATTTTCTTTTGTATTTATATGCAAAAAACAGGGAGGTAGGCCTTTGTGCTCTATAAAATCCACGCCAAAATACAGCTGGAAATCGTCATTTTTAAAGGTATTTTAGGGAAAAGCTCGATTTAGCGAACATTTGACGACCCAGATTTCCATGGTTGTGGAAAATTTTCCAAAAGTATAATTGTTTTCAATATTTTGGATGCCTTCCGATGTATTCTGACCGTGTTATCAATAGATATGAAAAACTTCGATTTTGGGGGCCAAATAAGGCCCTTACCGCACATACTCCTTTGTCAATAAATTGCTTACCTCTGAACATGTCTTTTAACTGCTCAAGCAAATTCAAGTCAGAAAATTCCAATATTTTACTGTTTTCGTTTCGCTGACAAATCTCATTTTCACACTGATTGCCATCCTCAAGCAAATCTTGGCATGTTTCACAGTAGTTGTGCGTTATCGGTTCCTGGAAATTGATACTGGTTTTTAGTGTTTCTTTTACTTTATATACAGATGTGGTGAAATTTGCTGATGGTGGTAACAGGTCAGATATTATTTCAAGTAATTCTGTAAAACCTTCGCGACACAACCCACGCTTTGTTACGAAAAGCATTATCATGGAATATGCACTAAATTTTGAGTGTTTGCATTCCTCATACAATGGTTTATTTATATCAAGTTCTTCTACCTCAACACTTTCTTCTGTTATTGTTTCTGAAAAGGTGTCCTCAATATCAGTGTCTGAAGTCTGAGAATCACTGTCAGAATCACTTGAACATGTTGTACTTGACGTAGAAGACCAGGAAACTCTTGGTAATTCAACAGAAGCAGTAGTTTCAATTGGAGAATTCTCACGCTCGTCCCCATTTTCAATATTATCGTCAGTCTTTGTCTTTGTTAGGTTTGTATTGTATGTCTTTTCTGGAATTGATCTAGCTGAAGTACTAGTGGAACGTTTTTCAGGTGTCACCCCATGATACCGTGCCCGTTTGAGCGATATACCATGTAACACTGAACTTTTGTATGTGCGCTTTTTTTTAGGAGTTGCGTGTGACTGTGACTCGTTCTCACTCTCATACTCAGTGTCCGTTGTTGTTGTCGTCGTCGTCGAACTTTGACTTTCTTCATCGCTTGATGATAACATTTTTACTGGTATCTTCTTTTAATTAGGATGAGCTCTGTCTTGTCGTGGTTGAAAACTGGGGTTGAAAACTGCACCGATATCGATTTGCAATTATCGAAATTATACGAAACATTTTAAAGAAACGAAAAATTTCCCAGGTCAGTACCCATTGGTATATATGATTGATTATTTATTGTGTGTGTCCTTGTGGTTCAAGAGTTGATAAATTTTTTCCAGTTAATCAAAATAAATTGATACCTTAACATATTTTGCTGTGCATTAGAAAAGAATTCGTTTTGTTACACGTTGATAAAATGATTACGAGAATGAGGCGCACGATATCATATTACAAGCCTTCAAATGCGCCAGTTTTAAATTGAAGATGGCCAGCTTATTTGCAGTTATAGACTGGGATGATGGATTTTCCAATGACGTTCCTATAACGGCAATTCAATATCCAAGGAAAAACTTTAAAGAATACCATGTGGGAGAGCGGGTGCAAGCCAAACTTGCAGGTTTCCCTGGTATATACTGGGGGTACATTGCTGCCGTAGATGGTGAGTTAAGTTTTTGCACGCGCGTTTTGCACCAATATCAATTGCCCAGAATTTCACAATTATTTTTCTAAATACGCTCAGTGCACATGCATAACATTATTTTATCAAGTATTGTTGTATGCAGAACTTTTTCTTTTATTTCATAAATATGATATTGGAAAATTTACAAGAGAATTATGCGGGGGGGGGGGGATGTTTTTGAAATAATTTTCTGGCCCCTGATTTTTGTAAAAAAGAGATGTTTTTAAAAAAAATTTTTGGCCCTGATTTTTGTAAAAAGAATAATCTGGCCAGCCCCTTGAGTGAAAATAGTTAATCTGGCCCACATTTTGCACGGCCATTAGAAAAAAAATTTCTTACATTAACTCTATAGGAAAAAAATAAGGCACTGGCTATGATTACCCGGAATCGGTAACAATAACTATTTCTTATTGTTACCCGGGTGACTAAATTCCGGTATAGATGCCGGACACGGAACCATTTTCACGGAATTTTGCCGTGTAACGTAGAATTTTTTCTACGATTATCCAGCGTTATATTGTTACAATTTCAAATTCGTTCTTATTACAAGTAATTAACCTTTTAACCGTTATGCTCAATAAATTTTGAAATAAAAGTCTGGCTGTATCAAATAAATAAACTATATTCAATGGTCCAAATATTAATAATTAGCATTAAAAGGATAAAGAAATACTTCAGCCACGAGTGGTAGAAAAAATCTCAAATAAGGAATATAAAATGAAAAAAAAAAACGTGGAGTGAAACTGTCATGTCTGTAATGTAGATGTCCATATACATGCATCTATTGTGTGTGAGGCATGTCTGGAATATGGTACCATCTTAATTGTGTGCATGGGTCTTAATATGAGCTTCCTCCAAAATCCATCTATTGGATATGTAAAGCCTAAAGGATGCCATTGTAAAGCATAACTCGGAATACGACCATTAATCAGAATAAGATTATTGTTCAGTATGTATATGATCATTTATGAATCATAATATGTGAATAATAAATAAAAACTTTGACATGTTTTTTATTTAGATTTATGCGTTTTGGTAATAATAAGAAATCGCTCTTGTTACCGATTCCGTGTAATCGTAGCCGGTGCCAAAAAATAATCTGGCCTGGGTGAAAATAATTTCGGGCTTGGGTACAAATCCCAGGCCCCCCTTCCAAAAATCAAATGGTCCCTGCCTAAGGAATGATCATTTAACTCCGAAAAGGGTAGTTAAAAATAATTCTGAGTGATGAACATTAATTAAACAAGAAAACAGGTTTTATCCAAGAATTTTTTCCGACAGGTGTGCAAAATGATTTTGAAAAAAACACACACACAAACGTACTGAACGAAGTTATTTACGTGTTAGAATATTTTATCCAGAAAATCTATGTTGAGTTTAATGGACATGCTTTATAACAAGTTCAACAACTTTGGATAAATTTATTTACTTATTTACTTGTATTTTTAACTTAGACGAGAGGAGGCCTCCTGTAATTTTAACTGTAAATAATATTCTACACCGAAATGGATCTCAAATTAGTTTAACTTTCATATTTTCACACTGAATACATTTTAACAAATTTTAAATAGACTGAAACATTACTTAAGAATAATTAACACTTTGGATTTAGAAAAAAGTAAGATTGGATAACAGAAAAATTGTTACAGTCCTCACTTAATTAGTATGTGTACCATGGTAATTTATCACAGTAACACCCTTTCTGTAGTGTATTTTCAAATTTTCAATGGCTTATTGTTAAATTTAGATAATAGACAATGGCTAAAAGACCATTTAAAAGGTCCAAGACCAATTCCTGAGAGAAAAGTGGACAGCAAGGAAAAAGTATCTTCAGTAGGAGAAGAGGAAATACCAATAAATAAAGGGAAAAAACAGAGAAAAGAAGACAGCAAAAAACCTACCATGGAAAAAAGGAAACGACCATCGTACAAGGATGATGTTAAAGATGATGGATGTGTTTTTTTTTCATACATATTACCTTTTAAAATTAGTCGCCAAACATGTTTAATTATAACATAAAATACAATACAGTGAACAACCTTCTAAATTAAAACAAACAATGAGCATGATGAGTAGTTTGTTATTTTACCAAAACCGATAACCATATAAAAAAAATCATAAATAAACCAGAAAATAATTATACTATAACTAATCAAGGATTCTGATTATCACAGAATATTCAAAGAGTGATCGAACAGTATAGTAATTCACGAATGCACGAAGCTAGTATGCAAAAGTGAAAGTTTTACAGTATGCATCATTTTGTGTATTTCTTATTTACAGTCCTGTACTAAAGTTGGCCTCTAACACAATTATTTACATACTCCATATCTATTTTTTTGGTAAAAAAAACTAGATTGGTATATATGTGTATTCATGTACATTTTTGTATTAACAGCTCAGAAACTGATGAATCTGAGTATGAAGAAGATGAAACTGAAATAGAAGAAACACCTATAAAAAGTTGTTCTAAGAAGGTACATTGTACATAAATACTGGGTATATAATCTAACATTGGCTGTCTCTGTGATGTTATAATAAATCCTTGTTAAAACAAGACATCAATATCATGATAAATCTAGTTACTGCTATTTTGTATAAATTTTCTTAGATCTTTTCGTCTGATATTTTTATTATAATGATGCAAACAAAAACCTATTATCACCAGATACTTACAAATTCTTGTTAGAACTAAGGACGCACAAGGAGCACACATGGCGTTTTCAAGATAAACAGCCAATGACGGTCCAAAACAGTGATAAAAAAGTTATCCCCACCCATTAATTCACTAGATTGATGTTCTCTCGCTCGTCGTTCTGACTTGTGAGAGAAAATCAATCTCGTGAAAATCAGCAGAGATAATATATATGTAATAGACTTATAGCATGTATCAATCTCCCAACCCAAACCAACATGGTGAAATTGCTGTTTATGTTTTCCTTTAAAAGCATCCTTTTTATTAATATGTCCACTGCCTAACTTTAATAAGACCTATAATTATGGTTGAAACAGTAAAAGTTACATTATAAAAATTCAGACATGCATGTAAATATTTTTTATTTATGTTACGGTATATTTTTTATTTCAGAAAGTTGAGAAGTGTAAAAAAAGAAGGCTTGATTACGTCAATGAGAAAGAAATTTCTAAGAAGGTAAGTTCTCTTATATAATGTGTTAATATTCTTCTAGTTGAACATGTTGATCATTATTCATTATTCAGTTAATACAAAAGTAATAGGTCAAGCATCAAGATACAAGTGTCTTATTATCTCCTTTATTTTTGTAAACAATGAAACTTAAAGAACAGTTTAGCTTTGAAAAAATTGGTGGCTGAATTCCTTATGACATACATATGAGCTCTTCTCAATTCAAATTTGGCTTGTCCATCCCTGATCATAAACGGGTCAAAACTTGAAAGAAAGCAGTATTTTTATTTACCCTTTTTCAGATTGTTATTCTGTTTGGCTATAATTGTGTCTGCAGACCTAACTCTCATTCCATTTCAAGGTAATGTTACCTTTCAAGATTGAAATGGACGATAAAAAAAGAAAAGGAATAAATAAGGCCACACCAAAATATGTCTTCTTCTTTTGGATTGCTGCTTCATTTTTTATCATAAACAATATATGATAAGGGCATTATATTCCGTGTGATTAAATGAATGTACCATGTCTTGATGTTCCAAACAATTTTCCACATCAGCTATGTGACAGATGTAAACAGAATGCATTTAGTTTTAATTCAAATTGCATGTAGTTAGTTTCACTGAATTGTTTCAGAAATCAGATAATTCAGCTAAAGATAAAGAAGATAAAGAGACTACTGATGAGGTATAGTTATATTGCTAGCTAGATTATGATGAATATTTATGTGTTGAAATTTTAATGAACTTTAATACTAAATGTGCACTGGAAAAAATTTTACTGATAGTTTAATTGCAACAGAATATACTGACATTTAATAATGTTATAAAGACAACCAGTAAAAACGTTTTACCACGGATAATTTTGCATATAATTGTGTTAAGGTTTCAACAGAATCTCAACAATTACTCTTGCCAGATGCCTCAGGGTGCAACAAATGTGCATGCATCACAAAAATTGAGGTCACACAACCCATATTTCTTCATGGCTGAATGGCTTTGAAACAGTTTAGGGACATTTGTGACAGCAGCATATAGTTGATACATTTAAATACATTTCTCATTTTAGTCAAAAAAATTGAAAAAAGACATGAATAAGAAGTTGTCAGAAACAATTAAAGAAAGAGAAAAAGTGATACGGAATAAAGCGGTAGAGATTCTTCCTGAAGTTGAACCCATGACTGAATGTGCAAAATGTACTGCGGTTGCAGCAGATGTGAAAAGGGTTGAAGGAAAGGTACCAGTAACATTTGTGCTTTTTGTTTTAAAATGCATACTTTGATTTGAAAATGTATGTTCATATAGAATTCAGGAAGGAGAGCAATATACAATATTGTACTTAATAAAAGTCTCCACTGAACATAATTAACAAAAATACATTTATATCTTTAAAAAAATAAAATATTGGATGTGTTGCATCTTTCAGAGAAAATTTTATAAATTTGTGTTTCAGTTTCAATTTTGCTTTCAGGTTGATGAGATCCTGGGAGTGTTGAAACACCTGTTTGATTGTAGGGCTTGCTTGAAGAAAGGCTACAAGGTAATAAAAATATTAGCATCTGGGTACTTTGAATTGCATTGCATGGATAATGATATCACTGGTTATAAAAAAGTGTTGTTTCTACTCAAGGCCAAAGAAGAAAGTATGCAAGTTTACTATCACACATCTTTTGTTGAAAAACTTTCAGAAGCATGAACATTGCAGAAAAAATGCAATGCTGGCTAGACCATTTAGCATGATTAAACAAATTTTGTAGATTCTCACCACCTCCAAGAAGAAGAAATTATTTGAAATTTGGAGGATTTAATTCCTTTTCAATGGCATGGTTTCCTTGCTAACTTATCCACTGATTGTATTGATATAATCCTTATTAATATTTCTGTCAAAATTAAAACTGAAACACTGAAAAGAGTAATTTCTGTTAATTAGATAATTAAAGTGCATGAGAATAATGAAATAGTTTGGTACTTTTCCAGATGCATGCTGTTTAAGTAGCAAGGTTATATACTCTTGAGAGGATTTGCATGTATTGAAATGTGTTGCATTGTGAAGAATTTATATCGCTTATAATACAGGTAACTGTTAATACTGTAAACTGATTTTAAACGATATAGTAAATATACATTGAGAGTTACACTTATACATTATTTATACTTCAATGAGATCATTTTCTTGTGAAAAGAATAAAGATTTTTATGATGCACTTTCGATATCAGCCCTTACTTCGTATGTATCATCACAGACTTTATGTGAAACATGTCTAATAACAAAAATGCTCTGGTTAAAGGTTTAGCTATACAGAAATATTCTAAATGGTATACTTGTTCTTTAATTTAGAAAGTTGGCTCATCATGTACACCAGAAGCAATAATTCTTAAGACACCAAAGGCTATGGCAAGTGGCAGTAGATGCACTACACCTGTCCAATTGGCAAGTAGCACACCGACTCCACCACTGCCAATTTTACAGAATACAACTCAGTCTGTGCTACTGTCTTCACCACAGCCAACAGCACAATCCTCATCACAGCCAACACCTAAGTCAGCACCTGATTCAACTGCCAATGGTAATTTAATTGTTGTTCAAGGAAACATGAATTAATTGCTAACAGTGTTTTTCTAATCCTGAGAGTCGATCTACCAGAATTTTTCTCTCATGTACCTGTGAAGCAAATGCTTTTGATTCAGTTTTGTTCAAGTTGTAATCATCAAATCATTTGTCGACTTAAATGATGATTCATGAATTAGTATTGCAATTCATGTAAAGTTTAAAATTCTAAAAGAGTTTCAAACAGCAAACTTTGTGGTAAACAGAAAAGAATATGCAATACATGTATATCTTTTAAATATAAATAATTGATTGATTTTTTACAGATCAAGATGAAAATGCTTTAAATGGTGCCATTGACAATGAGGAAGAAGTTGAAACCTCCAATCAAGATGGTATGTAGTATTTTTTGTAATACATATATCAATTTAAATTACTGAAATATATGAGAAGTTTTTAATAGTGTAAAATTGATATGACTATATATATAACATGATTTTATTATAAAAACAATTTGTATATATGCTGGTAATATATATTTGCTCATGTACCTTTCCTCAGTACATAAAATTATGAAATAAAAATAAAAATCTGTAAAAACTTTACAATTGGGACCAACATTAATATATCATTTTTGTTAGACAAACAATAATTGAAACAAACAAAAACAGATCAAACATGAAATATTCAATACACATATTCTTATAAAATTACAATGTATAGTTTACCGATACAAATTGACTGGTTTTTAAAATGAGAATTATAATTCAACAGGGAAAAAAAGAAAAAAAGTTTATCGGCAGATTGCTTGATAATTATATGTTCTTAGCTTTCAGGTAAAAAAATATTAGTTAGTATATATAACAAAAGCCACACTGAATTTGCTACTGACCTAAAAGATCTTGATTTAAATGATTACAGATGTCAATGTTTTTGTTGAATTTTTTTCAGATCTTTCTTTCCTAGGAGATGCCAAATATGGTGTCCGGATTAATACCTCATTGTTACAGCGGGCAATTAAAATATCTAAGACACCAGAGAAGCTGGCTTTGAATCTATTGCCAATAATCCTGTCAAACGAGGAGATTGATACCATTACGTTATATGGAAACAAACAATTTAAGAAAGAGGCTATGGACCCAAGAAAGAGAGAAGCATTGAAAAGTATGTAATTATGCCATGAATTCCATTAACATTAATTTCAAGCAATGTCTCACTGTTGATACATACAAAAAATATCCACACAATATGATAACACATTAAAAATATATTAATGCCACTCGATCTTAAAAGAATAACTAGAGATAGTTTAAAATGATATATACGCAAACTTCTAAAAATGTCTACTTTGATGTAGAGTAGATTTGCAGGTTTTAGCACACTTGTGAATCAACATAGAATTTTTGTCAACAACTCACGACAATTAAGTTATGAAAAGAATATAAAGAAGACATGCAGTAATACAATTGATTTTATTTTATTGTAAAGGAGCTATCAGATCTACAGTACATAATAAGAATTCAAGAAAAAAGATTGTCTATCTGAGGTTAAAGTACACAAGTTGGTATCAACTCTACTTGCAAAAAACCATGTGCAATTACAGGAAAGCAACTACCCCCGTTTTTAGAACAATGTCCAGACCAGCTGACTTCTAGTTAAAAATCCTAAATGTTCCATTTCATGCCTTGTATTCATGCAATGAAGGTAATTTTAATTTATCTGTTTAATCTTTTACAGGCTGCATTTTTAGTACATTCCCAAAAACAGAAAAAGAAAGGGAAGAAGTCTGGGATAAGCTGGTTACCCCAATAAATGACAAAATAAGAGGACTCAGGAAAGGGAAATACAAAGGATTTGATAGCTATAATTAACATACAATGTATTATTGTGTAAATTTTAGTCAAGCATCAACTTCATGCAGTCATTCGATATGTACCACATCAAAAAATGAAAATTAAAGTGTGTTCTCGGTTGAATTGGTACTTTTTGTTTTCTTTCATGCATATATAATGCTGTGACCAAGTGAGATATTGATGTCTGATTGTGATTCAGGTACATTCACATTAAGTTACAAAGTAAGTAAAACATACATGTATGCATGCACATTATTTTCTTTTCCCAATTGTAGTGGAGTTGCAAGAAGAATTAAGCTATATATGCAAGCATTCAATTGCATTCTGGCCAACAGTCATTTCTGCTGGAATTTCACCAGAATACCAATGGAATTTCCAGTGGAATTTCCACTGGGCATTTCTGTTGGATCTTTGTTGGAAATACCAATGGAATTTCCTGTGGAATTCCACTGGGCATTTCTGCCTGAATTTCATTGGAATTCTCTGGAAATTCCATTGGATTAAGCTGGAATACCAATGGACCTTCCAGTGGAATTCCAGTGGAATTCTGGTGAAATTCAGGCAGAAATGCCCAGTGGAAATCAGTTGAATCCCAGTGATTTTCCAGTGGGATTCCACTGAAATTCCAATGGAATTCCACTGTTTATTTTCACTAGGGATGCGTTATCTAATATAAAACTAAATCAAGGCCCATAGGTTCAAATCTAGTATCTAAAACATTATTATTACTGCAAAACATTAAATATAGGTTTCAAATAATAAAAATGCTTTTGTCAAAATAGGTTTTGTAATAACATGTATATATTTTTTTCTAGTTTGAAACAAAATTTAATGTCAAAGGCAATAAAAGTAGTCTTGAAAAGTAATTTTATTTTTGTTTCTAGATTTGCAAAAAATTGGGTCGGTCAATTCCATAAACCAACAAATAAAAAAAATGGCCTAATTTCCTGTAAAAAAAAATGGCCTAATTTCCCGTCAAATTATATGGTGGCATCAATGGTAATGAGGATATCCAGACAGACAAACTATCACTGATATCTGCTAGGGCCACAATGGCACAGTGGTGTAGGTAGTTCATCATATCTGCTATTGATCACTGGTGTGTCAACACTGGGGTTGTGAGCTTAAGCCTGGCTACTCAATTCCAACCTTAATAAAGGACTGCCAGTTTTTCAGCCAATGGTTGGGGATCTCAGTGGGTACTCCAGCTTCCTCCCAAAATAAAAATTAGGATGCCATGATACAGCTGAAAAATTGCTGAAAAGTGGCTTTAAAGACCCATTCAATCAATCAATGATCTGCTGATATTTACAAGTAAATAACAAGTTGACTGCATAAGTAAAAGTGTAAACACGGATGAAGCTGAATGGACAGGA
The DNA here is from genome assembly GCA_028566495.1 of Lithophaga antillarum. Taxonomy (NCBI): domain Eukaryota; kingdom Metazoa; phylum Mollusca; class Bivalvia; order Mytilida; family Mytilidae; genus Lithophaga; species Lithophaga antillarum. The sequence goes on along the minus strand of JAOXYI010141919.1, from coordinate 3,637 downwards.
TTAATCCAACATTCTTCCAATGAGAGGACATATAAACAAGAAAAAGAAATTACATTTGGAACACTCTCCTCTTTTCCTGTTCTCAGTTCTGGATATACAACTGTCATAATGTTACATTCAACAGAAAATTTTTGTTTAAACAATGAAGTTAACGTTTTTCAATTGTAATCCAAATTTCTTCACTTGGATGTGTAACTAATCCATGCACTGGGTTGATCACTTGACCTTCAACCATATTGATCTTGAACTTCTTTAATAAGGTTGCAACACAGACTGTTGCTTCAGCATATGAAAATCTGTACCCAGGACATACTCTTTTTCCAGCAAATCCAAATGGTTGGAAAGCCATTCTTTGTCTTTTCTTGGTGTTTTCTGGACTAAATCTATCTGGATCAAACCTAAAACAACACAGGTAATCACTAATTAGGAAAATAGGAAACAAGAAAACAATACAACCGAACAATGCTGCAAATGAATGAGTCGAAATCAAAAATTTTTAGCAACATATTACAAACTGATGATAAACGGAAATGGAACAAGTTTGTTTCATTAAAAAAAAATTGTCATGACAATGCTGTTACACTGAAAATGAATCTTTTCCAAAGATATTATCGATTGTTGGTTGGTTATTGGAGTTCAGCATCCCCTTCTGCAATTTTTGGCTATATCACGACTACCAGACTTAGCAAGGGTGAAGGAAGCCCAGACAGCAACCAGCTTATTTTCGGAAACTTATTTAAAATTTTTGACCAAGTAAGATGGAGTTCCTTTCTTGATACCCTTAAAAGTTAATATGGAGCTTCTTTCTTGACACACTTAAATGTTAATAGGTATTTGTGATAATTCATTCTACTTAAAAGTTAATAAGTATTTTTGATATTTCATTCTGTCATCAATTGTTATCTAACCAAGACGCTGAACAAGCAAGTGAATCAGTACCCGGTATAATTCTTGCAGCTTGTTTTGAAGCTTTGAAATTCTATTCAACCCCCTCATAATTTACAGTTACTCCAAACTATGTAACAACAGTAAATTAATGGGAGTACATATCCATTATAAAATAATTTTCTGGAATTCAGATTCAAAAATTTCTTAATTTTCATAAGCAAAATAAATGGGATGATATATCTGAACATAAATATCTGTCAATTTGGTTTGATTTTAAACATATTTTATTCAGAAAAATGAAAAGGACTGGGCAACAGGCAGTGCCTATAGCAGCCCTCTCCTAATTAAGATATAATATATAATAAAAATAATACATAAAAAAATGACATTCGACACCTATATTAAATGAAATAGAAGAAGGTGATCTTTCGATCACAGGAAGATACCCCCACCTCCCAGTGTCTTTTGAGTTTTCATTTTAAAAAAAAATTTTTTTGGCAACAACAGCTTTCTTGAATTGGTTATATCCAAACAAAAGCCTTAATGCATACCTAGACATCTTCAGAAATATTTCTCTGATTTTTTTACAGATTAGTTTGGTGCATTTACAAGAAATCAGTATTTTTATATTTTTGAATTCTTTTGGTTTCCATGGCAACAGTAGCCATTTTGGAAAATTCGACCTAAAACCTTGAAAGGCAACCTCCCAAGAACAACATGTATTCTACCCTAAAGATTGGTGTAGTGAAATCAGTATATCTGGTTTTTTTTTCTTTTGATCTTCTGGTTACTATGGAAACTACAGCCACTTGGAAAACTTCCAACCCTTTATGCATCTGTAGACATCCCAGATGACAGTCTTGTGAAGTTTCATGACATTTGGAATATTCCTATGAAGTTTCATAATAACCAGGCAATAGTTGTTGTGAAATCAGCATATTTATGTTTTTTTTAACTCAGTTTCCTTGTTACCATAGTTACTGCAGCCACTATGACAACTTCAAAGCCCTAATACTTTTCTACACACCCTAAATAACATTCTTGTCAAGTTTTGTTAAGTTTGGGTACGAAAACTCAAAATTCACAAAAAATTCCATTTTTTTTTGTTTCCATGGCAATAACGGCCATCTTGAAACAAAAGTCTTAATACACATCTAGGCATCCTTAGAAATATTATTCTTAATTTTCAGGAAGATTGGTTTGGCAGTTTACAAAAAATCAACAATTTTTTAATGTTTTGGTTTCCATGGCATGGCAACCATTTTGAAAAATTCAAACTATGATTCTGGAAGAGAACTACCCAGTTACTATTCCACCAAAGTTTGGTTTTCATTGATCAAGTAGTTTCAAAGGAAAAGATCAAAATGTTCTGGACGGACAAAAAAGTGTGACGGACGGATGAAAGGACGGAAGGACAGACGGACAGACAAGAGGATTGCTATATAAACCCGGCTTAATAGGCAGGGATATAAAAATATATCAAGAGAGATAACTCTCAACTAAATTAACAAACAACAATGAACAATGTATATCAAGAATTGTGTACCTATTGGCCCAGGTAATTTAATTAGTGAAAAAAAATAACCTGTTAGTTAGGTCATTTTAGTGGTTATAAAAAAACTACAGTATAAAACAAAATTGTTTTATAAATTAAATAAATAATACTACTATTAAACTTTATTACTTTTTATGACAGTTGAAAATGATATGAAAGGTTAGAAAAAATATTTTGGTTTGCCCAGCCAAGGGTGGGGTCAATTTTAACACCAAGCAGTTTTTCACAAGTTGAGTTTTGTAAAACTTCAGAACTGACTGTGAGAAAAATATGATTTTCTTGAGATGTTTCTTTCTGTCTTGTTCCAATAACCAAACATTTTGTTCAATTTGTATTTAAAAAACAGAATTATTGTTACATAATTTTTCTATGTTACATGTATATAGGTCCATCTATATAAACCTGCTAAATTGGACTTAAACTATGACGAAATTTCATCATATTGCATAAAATTTACGTGATAATGACCTACTTCTAATTTACAGAAGCTTAAACACGTTTAATACAGAAACATTAAACAGAAATTTAAGGTCTTTTTGGGTAATTTCCAAGATTATTTAAATCCTACATTTTTAGGGAGCCATGAAAGGTCTCATTTTCAATTTTACTTCAGAACAAGGGCAGGGTCAGATTTAAGAGCTTTTCAAGGGCATCCAAATTCAAGGACTTTCCAAGACTGCAAGTCCTGTTTATATGCATGTGCTTTAAATCCTAAACATGAAAATTCATCACACAGCATTCCAAAAATGAACTCAGGGGTAAACTTAGCATAGTGTGGACTAGAATGTGCACAGGCAATAGAACACAGATGTGGATGCTATGAAAGGAGTAGGGCCACGAAGGGCCAAAAATGGCCCAACATTTGATCTGAATGATATGTATCCTAAGAGATGTCTATGACATGCCCTATTAACAAACGGAAAAATTTAACCTAGATGACTTAGCATCTCCCAGTATGACGTCATCAAAGTGACCATATACGTTACACTAAAACAGCTAATTTCAACCAAGAAATTGAAAAAAGTTATCTGAATTGATTTTGCGGCAAGTTCAAGGTTTAGGTTTCCATACGAATTTTCTGGAGAAAATGTATGTGAAATGGATATCATCTACCTACAGTAAAAATAATTATCTTGCTTACAATTTGGTCTTCGTTACCATGGCAACCAGAATTATAACAGGTTGGTAGGTTTT
>JAOXYI010141808.1:0-11663 GCA_028566495.1 Lithophaga antillarum | reverse complement strand
AAGGAGTAAATAATGAAGTAAATCACACAAAAATTGTAGCAACACTTTACTGAGAAACAGGAAATGAACATAACAAAACATGAATGAAACAACAGAGATGAGATATCATGACTTGGTACAGGCACTAAATTTTCGTAGGATTAAACCCGTGTTGTGGGTGCCAAACATTTTAAGTAAAAAAAATTCTGGTATCCCCTTTGGCTCATGTTTAATTCTATCCTAAACTAATAAAACATAACATAAAAATAGCGTGTTTTCTTTAGTCAAACGTACTAAATAGTAACATTTATAATATAATTGTGACGTCATAACCAGTTATTTGCATCCGCATTATCAAATTACTTCAGAAATCTCGTTTGAGACTTATTTGAATTAGGTTTTGTCAGACTATAAGAATCTTCATATTATGGGACAAAAAGAACCCTTTCATTCAGATTTAAACCCCCGGATCTGTAGAATTTGCTGTTTCAAAAGAGAAGAGAATTTAGATGCCTGTTGTGTACATATTAGTTTGCGTAACTATTGTAAATTTCAGTAAAGTGGTATTGGCGATTTTGCTCTTACATCAACAGCACCCCCTTAATATTCATTGCACTATACCATTTTTGACATGGTGGAAGTATTTCGAAATAAAATAATTATATGATAATAATATAGATATCCTGGAGCTAACAATCCGCTTGATTATACAAATCTGTTATAATTCAGGGTTTCCACGCAACCACGCAAAAGTCATTGGTATTTGTTTAAACAACAGTTGTTTATTATTGCCTGGAGGATAAAAGTGTCCCAAAGGATGTCAGTTAGGATTCTAAAACAGATCATTTACTGCTTATTCCCCTCCAATCGCAGTACGCGGTAGTCTAAATTTGTGGAAAACTTTTATTTTTCTCCCAAGATTTTTTGTTTACTGTTCCTCTGTGCATTGTCAGGAGTTTTCCGGTTAATTTAATTTCTTGTTTTAAATGTATTGAATTAGTTCACCTAATTTGACACTACGGGTATGTAGTTGATTTGATACGCAAAAAGAAAGACATAAAAAACTATGAATAAAATGACTACAGAAGGAGGCTAGAGCCACGAAAGAAAAGTTTTGTCAAAATTTGGACATAAAACAATTTTTACGTGGCACTAAGTGCCTTCTGTAAATGACACTCTGGTACATGTAGAACATATACTCATAACTTTTTTCCCAGAAATAACGATCGTGAATGCGAAATCCTGAAGAAATCTGAAGAATAAATATCCTATTAGATCCATATTGAACTCGCTAGCATTTCAGTCACATCTGCTCATTACAAATTATGAATGTCAAGCGTTTTCAAAAATACATAAGATTGCATTGGATTTACCGAATCAACGATTTGTACTTGGTGAATTGAATGTTCAATGAGTCAGTGAACAAACTTGATAAAACCGTCAATTTAAGTTTCTTAACAAATCACTTAAGCCTGAAGTTCTCTACGGCTGTTACTGTAATTGGAAAATTAATTGGATAATGAGGATTTTAATTTGTACTTTGCCATTTCCAAATAATTTCATTTATGCCGTTTTCTGGAAATGGATTTAAAAGAAGTTCATCAGTTATTTCTCCACCAACTTCCTATTAAAGTCACATATTGACGTAGGGTACAAATAATAAAAGAACGCAATATAATGAAGTCGTAATAAAAATTATCTAAGTCTCATTACCTTAAAATGGATTAGAAATCCTCATTAAATTACATGCTCTCTATAGAAGTCAAGTTGAATCGTGTGCATATATTTTAGGATCAATTCTTTTTAAGGATCAAAATAATATAATCACGCATACTCTCAGAATTCCCCCCTCCTCCCTAAAAAAGCTATATTTAAAGTAGGCATGACCCAGTAACAACAACAATCACTAGTATTTTTGCAGATATGTCCCTGTTTCCATAGTAACTAAAATTCAAATTTTTCTGCTCAAATTCACGTTTTAATCATTTTACTTTTAACATATGACCATTCTAAATGCAATCCTTACAGACAGATGTTCACGATAATCTTGTGTTAAGTTATGTTACTCTAAGCTTGGATAAGATTTCAGAAAACAAAATCTCCGATATTACAATATTGTACGTTTTGGGGGTATTTGAGTCCCAACTTGGGTCAAACAAACATTTTTTCTGGTTTTGCAGAAAACACATTTTTTCTAATTTTCAAAATCAGTCTATGAAATTTTGCTACTGATATTTATGAATTTTCATAGATCTGTTTGAAATAATCAGTTCCAATACAAGAAAATTCAGCAAGAAAAAGAGTGGAAAAAAGAACTCGCTATTCATGGCACTATCCCCAAAAAATCGTTAATACCACAACATGGATATTTGTGTGCAATACAAACGATAAGTAAACCTGGATTACTGAATGAACGAAAATTATCTAAATTTGAGTTCTAAAACTGAATACTTTGCAATTTTTTCTTTATTTCTATAATCTTTGAATGATTCAAGCTTCATATACATTATATATATGTACAGAAATAAATCAGTAAATATGGATGCACAAGTTATATCAGTGGTATATGTATTACCAGTCGTCTTCTGGAAAACTTACCCACCAAAATATATATTCATTTTGACGATGTTAATTTGAAAAATCATTTTACCGGAATATGCAAAAGTATGACTACCTAATGAATTATGCCAAACGCACCTCTAGAATTTGATATCTGTGTTTTTATTCATCTTGCAAAGCAATTACAGCACTTATGTAACTATCAGTTTCAAAGACTGTCTTAATTTTAAAACAAGGAATTGTGGAAAAATGAAACGAAAACGAAACAAAATAAACATAAATCAGAAGTAGCGACATATGTGCAAGATTCTAGCTAGTAAGAAAATTACAAATCTTTGGCATTTTTAGAATCAAAGTTAGGTTTACGAATTAATTAGATTCTAGTAATGGAATATTAGTTCTTTCGTGACATAAGAGTTTGAAATCAGATTCCACTGTAAGAGTTAAAAGTACCAGGCATCACTTCCTTATTTACAAAAACTAAATTGCTTCTTCTCTGGAAATTAACATATCAAACACTTGAGCAATTTTCTATTGTCTCGTCCACAAAGACAGAATTCCGAAAAAAGATCGTTTCGTTTACTTGCACACTTTTTTCGGATTTATTTATTCGATTTCCTCTTATTCCTTCATAATTACGTCTATTGTGTCTAGATTTTCTCCCAGATCTCGCGAGATTTTGTCTTTCTTCCTTAATAACATGATTGGCAATAATTGTACTGGTGTCGTAAAAGCGATTTTGTCTCCTGACAAATTTGATTTCACATTTCAGTTTTAAACACCCATGTACCTCTGATTTACTTGATTTTGTTACATTATTTCTAAGTCTTCTCCTCTCTGTAGATAGTGGGCACAAAGACTGTAAATGTCGTAATCTAAACGTGAATATGCCGTAAAGTACTGGATTTATAGCAGAATGCATCATCAAAATGATTTCTGAAATATCTAAGGCTTTTTTCAATTGAATGGTATAATTACTGAATATCCGTACAAGAGAAACGGTAAAATAAGGCGTCAGTGTGAACAAAAACCCAATAATGACAGTAAGCGTCATTGTTACCACACGCTGTTTTGGTCTGGAAACCAGGGAGCGCTGGATTGACAACCCTCTTGAGGCTGAGGAAGAAAAACTATTTCTCTGTGATCCAATCCTGCTCCAGACCACCTGTGCAATTTTATAATAACAATATGACATGATGACTGCTGGTATGAGAAGTGTGTACAATGTAAGGAATGAGAAATAAAATTTACGCTGCCATGGTGCACTATAGCCTTTACTCAAGCACATTCGTTTTACCTCAGTTGTATTACCTATCCTCTGTTCGACATGTACAAATATTGCTAACTGTGGTAAAGCAAAACAAAATGCCATAATCCATGCCACTGCAACTTTCTTCCAGATTTTTGGTCTACTTGCTAAAGACTGCATAGGACGGACTATGACTTGATATCGATCCACACTCATACCAGTGAGAAGAAATGTAGCACTGGCTAGGGTTACGACCTGAAGATAAACACTCATTTTACACATGAATGGTCCTAATACCCATTCCCCAAAAGCCACAAACAATATTTCCGTTGTCATAGTAATGGCAGCAATAGCTAAATCTCCAATAGCAAGATTAACAATGAATATATTTACACGCTTAATTCTCCTGCTTCTCTTGTGGACAATTAGAATGATTAAAAATATATTCCCAATCAATGTGAAGATCATGACTGTAAACACAGTTGACACTCTTGTAATTATCTCCGGTGTCCATATTGACCCGTCACCTTCTTTATCATTCCTCTCAGCTACATTCCAATTATCACTCGAGATACTCACATTATCCATGAATGAATTTACTTTACTCGCATATAGATAAGTCCAATTCATTTTGATTAGAATTACAACCTATGCATGACATTCATTTTCCTAATGAAGTAAAGAAACATTTCCTTAATCACGTTGGTAAGCCACAGCAGGTAAGACCCCTGAAAAACAAGCACAGATGATTGTTATTTCAACTAATCAATATAAATATTTAAAACATTTTTCGAAAATTGTTACTCAACAGTTACTTGATGCAAACTGACATTTCTTGCTACCTTGTGAAAAGTACATCTAGGTGTACATCTTAAATTACAAGAAAGTATTAATATACTAGACTGCTTACCGAATAACTTTTTTTTCCATTCATAGTTTATGGTATTCAAGGAACTGGTATAATTAGAAAGTGTGTTATTTTTTTTTACATTAATGTGTATTACTAGTAATATTTATAAATTCAACGAATCCAGGGATAATTTTTTTTTAAATTTCCTCTTCCAAGCTTGTATTACAAATGTAAAAGATGTTTAAAACTGAGGATAAGGATATTTTAATGTTATGTTAATTTATCTTTTTAAAGTTTAATAACTTATGTATTCTACCAAATATAAAAGACTAGTCACCGTCTTCTTGTTATTTTTAAAATGCGTTAAAGATATAACGTAATTTTCTACGGTGCCCGTTAAGTGTCACAGAGATAAATATTCTTAATCCGTGCGCACGAATTTTAATCCATGCGAACGATTATACAATCCGTGTGCATGGATTTCGACTTAATAGTCTATACTCAAGACTTTCCAATTAATGCGGGGGCTATATAGTGATAGGTAGGTTTGTCTGTTTGTCCGTTCGTCCGTTCATCTATAACCAAACAGAACACTCTATTCCTCCTAAATTACATATATGTAAAACTTCCCCATTTTCTTCACTGTGGAGTGTAGTTATGCACTATATATCTGCTTCCATTCCAACAACTTCCCACATTTTGGAAAATTACCAATATATTACACTTGTATATATGTCATAAAAATACATAGCAAAGGAAGGCCTGAGTGGCCGGTAAATCATGACCACTAACCTAACACTACTGTCGGGAGCTCAAAGACGTCTCGCCCTGCTTAATGTTTAAGGTTCCAGGTACCTACCGTAGGTCGGACGTTTCACCTGTCATCTGGATAACTGGTTTTTCTCCCTAAGTCAGGCTGGCAATCATGATATAACTGAAAAATTGCTAAAAGTGACGATAAACCCAAACAACGCAACCCAACCCACAGGAAAAGGGGTGTGTGACTTGTATATCCACTATTCCTCGTTAATCACTGTAGGCAATTTCATATTTTTTTAACAAAAACTTTAGCGTGGAGAGCAGTTGTGCATCATTTATTTATCCTTTCCCAATTCTGATCTTTTCAACAACAAAAAATCTGCCGTTTTTTTTTTATATTACACATAATATATGGATGAAAAAGTGAGAAGTTCACTGAAGGTATCCATTATCCCTCCTTAATCTTAATAGAGAATTTCATAAAATTTGAGTAGAATTTTACGTATGGATTGTTGTTGTAGACAATAAATTTATTTTTCTTTTTTCACTGCTTTTATATTCTGCCGTTTTTTTTCCCGCTTGGTGAAAAAAATGTAGGGTGGGTAGGGTATGCATCACTCCCACTTAACCACTGTAATGGATAAAATTTTAACGCAGTCTTAGGTACAGGATATAATTTCGCACTATATATTTGCTTCATACCCGATTCCCAACATTTTTATAAATCAGCCATCTCTCATAATGGTTATACTACACCATCGATAAAGAGGATTCAATTTACATCAACTACTCCTCCTGAACCACTGTAGACAGTATCATAGCAGTATAATGACAGAGATTCTCTACAGTACATGAGTTGCATTTATTTTAAGTGTTTTCTTCTTCTGACATATGGGGGCAAGGGTAACAGCGACCCACACATGAGTACTTCTATGCTTTTGAGCTATGCCGTTACATATTTATTTTTCTCTTTTAAAGTAAAAGACGCATTTTTCAAAAATATGGTCACCATCAAATATATGTAGCGTACGAGTTTCTTTCTTTTGTTTTGTTTTTGTTTTTCCTTTATTCATATCTCTGTCTGTAGTTCCTTTCGTGAACTTGTCATGCTGATTACCATTATGTTTACAACATGCAACCCATTATTGAAACGTTTACTGACACATCTGTATCTTAGTAATTTTCTTCTAATGTATACAATACAGAAGAGAAAGAGGAGATGTTGCGGTACATCAGAGAAGAAAGCTTCCTATATCGTACAATACACAGATCATTGATAATAAACATCACACAATTCTACTGCAGTTTATTCATTGCGATGTCAATAATATCATGAACTTTATACCGAAAGCTAAGATATAGTAATGGATCTTTTGAGATCCGCGGTGCGTTGTAGTCAGAGAAGCATTCATTTCAAAACTAATTCTACAAATCCATCAGAAAACATATGTATGTGTCTTTGAATATGGCAAATGTTTTCGTGTACTCCGTATTGAATAGCTAAGATGTCGACATTGTGAAATTTCCTGATGTATAGTGTCCGACAAATATTAGACACATTATTACAAAACTATCCAATATTTTTTTAAGGATAGTTATAAAGCGTTTTAAAGCGTAATGTTTTTAATAAAATATATTTCATGAATTCGTATCCATAGATGGGCGCTTTATATTTGCTCAAATTAATGAAGCGTTATATAAACTCCTTAAATATAAATATGCATTTCGTTAAACAAATCTACTTATGTTGTTGAAGGCAGGAATCTCTAATTTATAGCGAATTCGGTTTAATAAGTAAAAGATGGAAGCGGAAGAATACGAAAATTAGTTAACCAATAAAATGTTAATTTCACAATGGGAGGTTTCTGTGGTATGTAGCATTGTTAAACTTAGGAATATTACAGTTGTAACTTTCTGTTACATGGGAGGAGTTCACCTGATTTTTATGTCGTAATTGGACTACCGTGTGATCGTCCTATGGCTGTATGTTTAGACTTCAAAATTGCTTCTGTTAGCTTTTCCACATATTTATAGTATGAATAAATCAGCCCATGCATAAAACTTTGTTTGATATAGCACCAAATTTCAGCAAAGCTGTTGTTATTTTGATCTAATCTGCTATGTAGATTTACTCTTGAGTACCTGAGTATTTTTTATTTGTGCAATTGTAACCTTTTTTCCTTTACGCAAATCTAATGTGAATACTCGCAATGACATGCATCGTTATAGACGTTCATTTTCATTTAACTTAGAATAAAATACATCTTCCGAAAATATAGAGAAAAATATAGAGAACAATTCTACCTATAAGGCCAGTAACAGATTAAGCGCGGTTGTACGTTGACTATATTCTTGCTACCATGACTCCTAATGGATTATTGAATTGATTTATTTACGATAAACGTGGCAAAATTTAGAAAAGTAAACTTCTCAAAGGAGCACAATTTCAGCTTATCACTCCTTGACAGGAATGCACCGTTAGCAAACTATAGAAAACTCAAAATGTTTAAACCAAAAAGAATTAATATTAAAAAAGGTGTACACGTTTCAATTCTTAATCAATGATACTAAAACAAACAAATTCATTTTCACTCGAATTTGAATATCTGACATTCCACACCTTGGAGACTGCTGAAATCAAATACAGTTTTTTCTACCGTTTATTTAATCTGTTAAAAACTTTTTTGTGTCACCTACGACTCATGGCAGACACAAAAAGATCATACAATGTACTAGTGCTATCGCCACATTCGACACTTGTACCTTAATTTTTATTATATTCAATTGATTTCAAAAGGTAACTTTTAAAAAACTCCTTATTAAATGTTTTGCTGTTTATTATTTCGTTTTTTTGTTTTTCAATTCAATTTGATCGGACTAATGTTCTCTTTTTTTTGCCATTATCATACTAAGCGGCAATGAGTAGAGACGACATACGTTTTTAAAATGTCTCAAATTTATTTTGTCTAAAACAATTAAGAACATACTCAAAAAATGTTTCAAATCAAGTCAAAAATGCTTCCCGTGAAAGTTAGTCCATCTGCTCAAAAAAGAAGAGACTGGTAACTTAATTCACAGCAGACATTTATTTCATGTTAAGTATGAACGTCCACTACTTACACTATTTGTTATGAAACCTTTTAGGTATTAAGAGTATTCATGCACTCATAAAAAAGCCAGGCTGGTAATTGAATTTTATGATGAGAAGTTATTAGATTTTGTCAATATCTATGTTTTTATCAAGACAATTTCCGGGAAAATTAGTGAAAGTTATATGTCATATGCGTTATGAGATTGATTCTAGTTGAACCTAATCGGTTGCTGTCAAAGTTTTCTTTTTTTCACTTCAGATGGTTTGTTAGATTATAAATGTATTGCATTATGGCTAAGCTTTCCTATAGAAAACAAAGAGAATGAAGTGTAAGACTTGTCGTTAGATTGCATTTATATTCAACTCCTTCATATTACAAGTGATTTGTTTCAGTCTTTTACCTTTTCTCTTAACAAAATAAAATAAAATTGATATATTATTACCTAAACAGGTAAACAAATTTGAAAATACCTGTTTTATAAAAGGTGGAGGGTTGTTTTAAGACAGAATGATTTTTGCTTTAAATGGACGTCAAAGAATTAATAAGAATAACGATTTTTGCTTAAATATTTTGGAAGACAACAACTTTAGAATACCAAGAAGAAACCATACAATATCAATACAAGCACGAGTGAAAAACGAACAAAGAGCACCAAAGATCTGACAACACAAAGAGTGCACTGATATTGTAGACTTCTGTTCCTCTGAATACAGCACCACGTCTCAAAGCCTGTGTAAAAAGTGGAAAAGATGCAAAATGAATGAATACCTGTCGAAAAATGCATGCAATCAGCTGAGGCATGGAGTCTGTTGCGATTAATAAACCTAATATCAAAATGTATAAGCTGCGATACACAGACACGGTACACAGGGGCACCAGAAATTTAAATACTAAGTCATAGAGTTTACAATTTTCAAATATAGAATAATCACGTTAGTCAAAAACGCTAGAATGCATTAATTCCTTTTAGAATTAAGTCTAAGTAATATGCTGATTATAGTCAGTAGTGTCCAGTATTAATTTCATTCTGATATAAAAGATGTGTTTTCCCTGAAACTCTGGTGAATGAGTTACAAAACATCATCAATATACGGAAAAGTGAAAGTAAGAACCGTGAAGAAAGCCTTGAAAAACATAATAAAACTAAATGTCGGCAAACAGAAACGCACAACATGTGTCCATTGCAATGCTAATTGACTACTGAAACGACAATCAAATTGACAAACACGTTGTTGATCAGAAAATCCAGCATTTGTAACTGTCGGATGATAGAATTATCTTGAGCGAGAAACTTCCCTCAACTCTTCTTCTCTTAATCATACATTTTTTTTTATAATAACACAAAAATGTCAAAGACAACTGCTTAATATCTGAGTCCTTATTTGGTACAGGCAGAAAAATGTTGCAGCGTTTAACTAGTGTTATGTGATCTCAACCCTCTCCTCAATTCAGACAATTAGAGAATGAAACATTAGAAAGATACACACTATAGAAAAAATAGCATACAGCATACCACTGGAATTACTATACACTACTTGTCGATAGACTTTATCCCCAAAACGAATATAGATGCTATCAAGCTAAAAGTTGATACTTTAATCCTCGCATGGTATTTTTTTCATATATTTCATCCCTGAAAAGAAACTTCAGATGATTACAACAAATATAATCATAATGGGGTTCGAGAAAAAACCATTTAATCAAATATGAAATTTCCTGTTTAATAAGTGTATAAGAGAAGGTAGTATACAGAGCAGAAAAGCACAAAATTGTTGGAAAAATATTTCTCGATTTAATATATTGCGAGTTTGCCAACTTCATCAATGACCCATCAGCTAGGTTCGGTGACTACTTTCATTGCTTTAACGAAAGAACTGACAGATTTAAATTTGTCATGGTACCTAAGATGATGCCAGGCGTCGAAGTATGTTAAAAGTTAAATACTTAAAAATTATGATATGCAAGACACATTTTTCTATTGTATAGTAATCATATCGGTACAGTACCTTAATTTGCAGTGTTATTTTTCAAAATTTATTTTTATTTATTATTTTTCAGCCACATTGTAGCAAGGAGTTTTATTGGTACCTTTTTTTGCAATGAGCAAGGGAAATCATCGCCCTCAGGTACATTTGGTTGAAACACTATTTTCGGTCAAAGCTAAAATCTCATCTGATGGCAGGCCGGTGATCTTTTAATTCGAACAATACGAACACTATAGAAAGGCGTCACCGACATCACTGTGTAAAGTAATCTTTTTATTTTGTGTACAGTGCCATAATTATTTTGGACTCAATAAATAATTTTTAGAGGATAGTAACAACATAAACAAAATTATGCATTTTCCATTATTTTTTCAAACGGCCTAAAGTATCTTTTTTTAAACAGTTAACACACAATGGTTTCTTCAACAAATATGATATACATTAAGACCAATAACTTAATAACAATTTTGGACGAACATCAGTTCAAGTCTTGCCGGGAAGATTAATATGATGACAATGATTACTTTCGGAAGTCATTGCAGAAGAATGAATAGTATTATTGTTACATTAACCTTCCTGTAATCTGATGAGTTATCGTCACAACGGCAAATCTCGTGTTTAATTTCCGTTCCAATTATTATTGAACTATACTTATTTTGAAAGAACATAAGAAGATTTACGTGTTACAAAGTATGTCCATTTTTAAAGAAGTTTCGAATTTCCTTCTTTTTATTTATAAGAACAAGGTCAATGAGGATTTTCTTTCAATTTATGTGTTCTTTACAGACGTTCGATGTCTTTTAAGCCAACAGGTTCGTTTATCATATGGTTGAAGAAATGCAAAGTAATAACATCAAGTAGATTGTTATCCTTATTTATCTTATGATCGGACCATTTTATTGTACTCTAGCACGATCCGGTATTTTCCGGTATTTTGCGATGTTTTGCTTATCTCTTTTGAGATAAGCCGTCATCGGCTTTTTCATTGGTTATGTTTTATACGGATAAATTGATTTATATTTCGCCCATTTTAAATAGAATGTAGAGGTCACTTTTAAACGTTACATGAATATAAATCTAAATTGTTTGACTTCAGAGCAATAATCTGCCAATACCCAACTCCTATCATTTAGAACTCGTGTAATATTCGTTTCATTCTAGCGCGGTGTTCCAAGAGGACACTATTATTA
>JAOXYI010141698.1:0-11664 GCA_028566495.1 Lithophaga antillarum | reverse complement strand
AATACATGGATATCAACACAGACAAATAGACTGGGATATTTTAACTTACATCCTACAAATAATGTACTATTAAGGAAGATATACGCAGCAGTTTTTTGGATTTGTATGTAACAAAGAACGTCGCCTAGAGAGAATGATACAGGCTAAATCAAATCGACAACACTATACGACTGACTTCATCCGCACAAAATCAGTATGGATATCTTATTTTCTCTTATGATTGAGCCGTGTTATCTACTAGTATTTCTCGCGTGAATTGATATTGACTTTATCGAACGAGACTTGAAATTTATCACTATGGGATAAAGCAAAAGCTTTCCTTTGGTTGGTTGATAGGACTGTGTGATAACATTTAAGCTGAAATTCCATTGGACGTTCGTAAAGTCTCACGAGAAGTATGTTTTGTGTCGTTAGCAACTTCTGACGTTTTGAATGTTGGTGTCGCTCCGCGTTAAAAATAGGCCACACAAAGCAAGTTTATCGTAAAAGAAAAAAGGTTTCACAAGTCGTGAGAATTGTATATCGCTTGTTATCAACTCTCATTATTTAACTACAAGATAATAATAAACTCGCCAATGATTCGTTTATTATTATTTTGTAATTAAATAACTCGAGTTGATAATAACATGAATAAGCGATATGCAATTCTCACTCGTTGTGAAACCTATAAACTTCAATTCTTGTGGTCTCAAATAAGTGTGGACATATGATTTTTTTGTCATTCAGCTCCTGTGGTCAGAAATAACTACTGTAAGTACCTTTGAAAATCGACCACCGTTTATATGTCATCCCATTATTTCTCGTCAGGAGAATAGAATCCTTAAAACAGATACTTTTCACTTCAAAAGTAACATGACGTGTAACCACCGTCTTTTGAGACAACTTTGAAAAACAGGTCGTCTTTGGTTCTTTATCTTTTAATAGTAGAGGCTATGGAAATTGACTCCTTTTGGCCGTTTACGTCGGATTAGTAGAAGCTGGGATTATAAAATTTATCATCATCATTTATTTCTACTTTCGTTACGAATACTACAGCTTACTTTTAGACAACTTGAAAATTCAGTACCTTTCTTGGGACCTTAATTTTAAAATATATTAGAACGGGCTGGAACTTTAAAAATTGTCACTAATTATTTGTATTTTCCAAGTGGAGTATTATGGTATGTTACAACATTAATATTAATCATCTTTACAAACCGCTATTTCTGTAACGGTAGAAGCCAAAACCCCTACAATCAAAATTTACTTGTATTTGGATGTCAATTCTATTGTCGTAAAATGATAACTAGTCACAGGAAATAAAAACTAGAATATTGAAACCAGTTGTTTGTTAACACTGGTTAAAACAACAGAGAACACTGCCATAGCATTAATGCGACAAATTTTTTCGACCTTATAAAACATATCCGACAATTAAATTTTCATATCAATTAGTGCATATGAATATATACATATTATCATATTTATTAACAATTGATTTACATTGCATGAAACACTAACAACCAATACGGCACGAGTATTGCTTATAAATAAATAAATAAAAAAATAAATAGACAATAAAATAAGTAAACACATACCAGAAAGGACCAAGTGTGTTCATTGTCGTTACAATATAATCAACTGTATGATTATTCAGCTTTCTGTGACAATAAGAAAAAATTGTTTCCGCTTTACATTACGTATGAGTGACACACAGGAAAACACATACTGCACTTCACTATAATCATTAAGGAGAAAAAGGACAGTGTAAACTGTTGTAGAATGTCGTTCAATACTAAGTAACGTTATATAAAATAATTGCTGAACTTGTAATTCAGATACCTCTTTTGTATACAATGAATGCTCTGTCCTTTGTATCTTGTTTTAAGAATGTGAAAATGTGTCGACAGTTATTTGTCGTATGGGTGAAAGTATATAATAGTTTATGGAGCAGTGAACAAAAATTTTGAGTTGAATCTGGAACTGAAAAAAATGAAACACTAACACAAGGTACCGTACACGTAATATTTTCCGAAAATATATATCCTTCCCTTAGAACAGTAATACAGCAATAGCTGTTTCTGTGATCAGTATGATATGGTATTTTTAATAGACGATTCTTAAACCTAAGCGGGAACCTAATATCGATAGAGATTTACGAAAAAATAAAAAACAAAACAAAACAAAACAAAAACAAAAAACAAACAAACAAACAAACAAACAAAAGAACTAATAATGACTATAGATATGCATTCATCAAAGGTCTCATCTCAGTTTGCAAAGAAGTAAAATTTGCTAATGTGTGCACTATTTACATAACATTTGATTGAGATTGCAGCTTTTATGCTTCTTCGTCATTTTGTAGTTTTATTGTCCAAAGCTGCGTCCGAGCCAAGAAAACTATATATCAGTTTTTTTCAGGTTTGTAGTAACTCGTCATATAAGAATACATGTAGCAAGAATTCGGAGCACTTGCTGTCATTCCTGGTTTTTATGGGAGTTTGTATTGTCCTAGCTTTTTATTTCAGTGTTGTGTCTGTTTTATCCTTCCAAATATGTGTTTGTGTTTGATTCTTTGTTGGTCGTGGCCTCGCCTGCTCCTCTGGATGTAACAGGTTTTGGATATGACCTTTGATAATCTTCGCATTCCGCTGGATACACATTTACCAATATACAGAGAGCATTTCATAGTAAAAGTAAAAAGTTAAACAATTCCATCACAGCTTCCATCATTTATCTTTTAATTCTGTTTGAAATAGTTAACAAAATGAAACTTCATTTAGGAGATACTGTTTATAAGGAGGAGGTGGCTCAAGAACATAAAACATTTTGAAAATATCTTGTTATCTACAATCGTGTATCATGAAAAAAAGAATAAATAATCTAAGAATAAATTGCTAAAACAAAAGCAAATATACTATTATCTTCTCTGTAAAATTGTTATTGCAAAAATACGCCGCATAAAACCACTTTATATCATACCTACCTTGTTGTATTGATGTTTTATTTAGAAGAGCAGTGTTGAAACATTTTTAAATACAATGTTCCCATATATCATCCTACCCCGAACCGCAGTTTTTACACGGTAGATACTGTTGATTGATTTGTGTTGCTTCTTTTTTCAAACATGACAAACTATTACATATTTATTACTAAATGCAGGACATCTTTTATTTTATACATCGATTGCAGCGAACATGTTTTAATGCACAGACAAATTCTTTGATGAGACATATAATGACATATTTAACTTCAGTTGAAGGCATATGTCTCATGGATCCTTTTATTAAATGTAATGCGTGGGAAAAAATGTTTGGCAAGCTATAAAAAATAATGTATTCTATTCACCTGGTATAGTGTAAAGGCCACTATTTTTATTATGGCGACGGTAAGCTATCAATAAATGATATTACAATCAAAGACAGTCCTGACATAACGAGACAACACCAGTAGACAAAAGATAAAAATGAAACAAAAGGAAGTGAAGATCGGATTACTTGATCTCCTACAAGACATCAGGATGTTGTATACAAGTTATAACTAGTAAAGAGAGACAGTGATGAATCTATGATACCGGAAACATGTCTGAAACCAGTTAAGACACGGATATGATCAGCGGATACGGATGGATCAACCAACTGGTGATGGCGACCATAAAATTTTCAAAGTGATTATCCCAGTTAACGTTGATTAAGTAGTTACAAGAGAAGAGCATTATGTGTTTGTTGTTATACCTAGTACATTTTGTAGCCGTTTGTCTGGCTATTTAACGTTTAAGTTTAGTTTTTTTCGTTTGCGTCATTTGGACATAAAATTTTAGTTGACCGTAAATTCAAAAATATTACAAGTAAGGAATCATTACTCGTCAAGAGTAACTATGCTTACAACCAGTATAGTTATATACTTACAAATTTTAGCTATCTTTAATTTCTGCCGATTTTCGTGCCTTTGTTAAAACGGTTACGTACACCAATTGCAGCGAAGTAAATCGTTGACAAACATTACAGAGCAGTTTCTAGGCATATTAGTGAACACTCAGTTCAATAACGCTAACGAGTAAGACCTGTGACTTTCACTACAGATTCAGGTTAATCCTTTAAAACAGCAAAATAGAAAACGTAGCATGCTGAGTAATGAAGTTCTAAATCTAAAGTTTCTTATTTGCTGTTTTCATTATGATTTTTACTTAAAATAGTTTTTGGGATTTAATTAAAAATGAGATTATCTAGATTTTTGTCAAAGACCCCCGTCTATCGATGATAATCATTAAAAACTTAAAAACCTTTCAACAGTTGATAAAGATATAAATATATTAAATAAGTGGTAATTGTCAGCCGATTCACGATTGAAATCTCAATTTCAGTAAATTTTCTAAACACTTTCGAGTTACCTCGCCTTCTGCACTTTAAAATTTACTCTAGTTAAATAGCTCTTTTCATTTGAACTGGTTTTGCAATACACATCTCCATTGGTATTTTCAATTGCTTGGATTGTTGATTATGAGGTTTGTACTGTTGGTGCTTATCTGAAATCCAAAGAGACTGCCAATGCATGACAAATTATTAACTAGAGGTTGACCTGAGGTTGTATCGCTCAATTGATTATAAGATGGTCATAAAGAAGATCTTTAAAAGATCCAGTGTTAAACTATGTCCTGCAGTGGCAGGCATCTTGGATTTCCAATTGGCAAAAAAAAAAACATAATAAACACGGGAGAGATCTATCCAAGGGACCTTTCTACCAAACTACATGTCTTTGGTTTCTGTTAGGGTCCAGTGTTAAACTATGTCCTGCGGTGGTGAACATCTTGAATTTCCCTTCGACCAAAAAAAAAAAAAAAAGGAAAAAAAGAAACACTTCGTAGAGGTCCATCCGAAGAACTGAGAAGAAGATCTATGAAAACATGTCCCATAAGGTCCAGTGTTAAACTCTGTCATGCAGTGGCAGCCAGTTTTGATTTCCAACTGACAAAAAAACAAACAAACAAATTTTGTAGAGGTCCATCCAAGAAACATTTCTGCTAAAGAACATTTTCAACTGACTCATGAACCGTTTCGGTTTAACTGTTTCCAAGACAAACCTTTACACACAGCTTCCATAGGGCCCAATGTTATACTACATTCCTAGGTGGCAACCATCTTTGAAATCTTGACGACATAAAAATATAGACTTGGTACAGGACTATCCAGTGATCATTGCTAAATAGTGCCCTTGGCCCCATAATGTAGCGATGGAACTTAATCAGTGGATACATCTTGGGCAGAACTGAACAGTCCTGCAACAATATGGTCAACATGACCTACATTTTATGCTGCACAACCTCATCATTTCATACAAAGAAACATTCTATGAATAGTTTGTTTTCAACAATCAGCACAAATTTTGTGGTAATCCATTCACTGAATTTTGAAAGGTTTTTGGATAACACCATTAGGTTCTTTCAAGTATTTGGTCCAAGATGCATGTGTGGAGTATCTGAAAACCCAGAATATTCAATTACAGGAAGAAAGATATATATATACAGTGGTCTAAGGATCACAAATACCACCCTGCCGCCCCCTCCCCCAATCATTTCATACAAATAAAATATTCCATGGATAGTCTGTTAACAACAATCTCTAAACGTTTTGCAGAATCAGTCTGGCAGTGGGTTTGAAGGACTTTTGGATAACACTATTAGGTTCTGTCTAGTATTTGAGCCAAGATGCAAGTACATTTTTGTGCGGAGTATCTGGAATCTAAAATATCCAATTTCAAGGAGGATAAAATTTAAGATGCACATTTTGCAATTTTACTGAACAATCTCTTGTTCAAATCCATTCACTTGTTTCCGAGGAGTTGCAGATAAGACAACATTGTATCAGAGTAGATGTACATGTATGAAATATCTGGAAATGCAGAAAATTTTTTCAAGAAAATTAAAACATGAGGTGATCATTTATAATATGTACAGAACAATCGATATCTTGATAAGTTTTGCTCACATCCACTTGTTTCAGAGAAGTTTGTGGATAACAAGTATGTTCTGTAAAGTATACATGTATGGATCAAGCTACATGTATGAAGTTTCTGGAAATCTAGAAAATTCAGTTTCAAGAAATATAAAATATGAGGTGCATATCTGTAATATCTGAAAGTTTTGCTAAATTCCATTTCCCTGTTTCGGAGGAGTTGCGGATAACAGGCTTGTTCTATTTAGTTTGATGGCAAGGTTTCTGGAAATCTAGGATGGCTAACATAGATGTGAAGTATGTGGAAAGGTAGATTATTCAATTTCAAGAAAATAAACTAGAAAATATACATCTTTTAGATCCTAAACAATTTTGTAATTTTTGGTTAAAATGACGTCCGTTCTTTAGGAGGAGTTGTATATAACAGGTACACTACATCTGGAATAGTATAGTTGTTTAACATGCAAATACACTGAATGTGAAAATGCCAACAATTTTGGAAATAAAAAGCTTTGCATACACAGCTTGATACGACTGCAGCAAGCTGAAAAGAGAAAATAATTGTGTAGAAGCAAAAATATGGTTGTCACGGATTTCATGTTGACACAAAATAATTTTCAACAACCAGAGGCTCATGAGAGCCTGTATAGCTCACATGGTTATGCATTGACCTAAGTTTGGTCAGAACTTCTGATGTTCAGACTTAAAGTTTTTAAGAAACATTTCTCTGATTTTTAAAATCAGCTACATTTGGTTTAAATTGGCTCAATGGTTTCAGAGGAAATTTTCACGTGTATTTGTCATATCATAAGTCCATAATGTTAAATTATATCCCACAGTGGCAGCCATCTTGGAGATTGGGGTCACTAGACAGTTTAGAAAGTGTACCCCACAGAACCATCCCAGCCATGTTTGGTTATAAATTGGCTTCATGGCTGCCGAGGAGATTTTTATATTTTTCCCATAGGGTTCTATGTTAAAATATGTCCCATGGTGGCAACCATCTTGAATTGAAGTCAGAATCAGCAGACACATTTTAGAAATTGGAACACTCAATGACCATTTCTGTCACATTTGAATTAAATTGGTTCTCTGAAATGCTTTTTACACATATTTTCTACAGGGTCTTATGTCAAATTATATTCTACAGTGGCAGCCATCTTGGATGGAGGTTAGGGTCACCAGAACACAATTTTAAAAGCGATCCACGCAAGGATCATCTCTGTCACATTTGCATTGTTTGGTTTAAATTTGCTTCACAAGTTCAGACGAGAAGAGTTTTATATATTTTTCCAATAGGGTACTATGTTAAAGTATGTCTGATGATGACGGCCAACTGGGATCGAGGACAGGGTCAATAGACATAACGTAGAATGTGGACCACCCACCACCCCTACCATATTTGGTTTAAATTGGCTTTATGCTTTATGAGAAGATTTTTTATATATTTTCCCATAGGGTACAATTTGAAACAATGTCCCATGGTGGCCATTTTGGATTGAGGTTGGGGTCAACGAATACAGTTTAGAATGTGGCCCACCAAAGGACAATCCCTGCCATGTTTGGTTTAAACTGGCTCAGTGCAGGTTTCAGAGGAGAAAATTGCAACACATATTTTCCCATAGGGTACTATGTTAAATTATGTGCTATGGTAGTGGCCTTCTTGGATGAAGGTCCGGTCAACGGACACAGTTATGAAAGTGTACCAACCAGGGACCATTCCTTTCATGTTTGGTTAAACTGGCTTTACAGTTTCAGACGAGAAGTTTTTTATATTTTTCCCATAGGATCCTATGTTAAACTATATCCCACGGTGGCGGCCATCTTGGATTGAGGTCGGGGGTCAACAAACACAATTTAGAATGTGGACCACCCAATGACCATTCCTGTCACAATTGGTGAAAATTGGCTTTATGGTTTCAGAGGAGAAGATTTTTATATATTTTCACATAGGGTCCTATTTTAAACTATGTCCCAGTGGTTTCCATTTTGGATTGAAGTCAATTTAGAATGTGGATCATCAAAAAGCATTCAAGGACGTGTGGTTTAAACTGGCTAAGTGGTTTCAAGGGAGAAGATTGTCACACATATTTCCCAATAGGGTCCTATGTTAAATTGTATCCCATGACAGCAGCTGTCTTGGATGGAGGTCTGGGTCACCGGACACGAGTTTGAAAAGGGACCACCCAAGAATCATTTCTGTCATGTCTGGTTCAAATTGGACCAGTGGTTTCAAGAACAGGATTTTTAAATGAAAGCTAACGATGGAAGACGACGATCGACGGAAGCCACGTAATGGCAATAGTTCGCATGGTCCTTCGGAAAAGGACCAAAAAGGGGCCAAATTTGAAATTAGTGGTAAAACATAGGTTGTAATATATTTGTATTTGGCTATAGACATTAATGGTGATAATAAAAAAGGGCCTGACCCTAAAAGTTGAGAAAAATGGCCGAAAGCTAAAAAGGTGAAATTTGGTCCATTCCAATATTTTTACCCTTTTTATCTCAGAAATTGTAAGAGACAGAGAAAATTTGATGACATACAACTGAAAACTGTCTTCAAATGGAATTAAAAAAAACATACATCAAAACTGATTAGACGAAAAATAAAATTCTGTGTAATTAAGAAAAAAATGACAATTTTGCCCATTCTATTATATTTGATCGGATTTATCTCAGAATCCGTAAGAGAGAGAGAAAATCTGATAACGTATCACCGAAAGCTCTCATCAAGAGAAATTCAATGAAGAATCTTACACTGAAATCAGTTGAAAAATAACAAGAGTTGACACACGCCTGCATTAGCATGTCAAATGGGCAAACGTCATCAGATCATGAAAATGGGGTCAAGATCAGATGATGTGCCTGGCCAACCTGTACTCTGTAAAGTGAATGAATGAACCACATAAAGGTGATAATTTGTGGCTACCAAGAAAATGACCTAATTACAACGACTTGACAATGCTCAATATAGCCTGACATTGGGGTCAAGGTCAGGTGACACATCTCAGACCGACATGTATGCCTTAAGGTAAATTTATATACCAAATATAGTTGATCTATAATGAAGTTTCAAGAAGAGGTCAAGGTTAGGAGATACATGTCAAAGTGACATGTACACCTGACGATCAAATCATATACCAAATATAGTTGATCTTTGATGTGTGGTTACTAAGAAACTGACCTAATCACAAAAACTTCTCACTGTTCGCTGAACTATGACATTTGAGGTCAAGGTCAGTTGACAGCTCAGACTTACAAAAATCCATTAATATTAATTCATACATCAAACATTGTTGATCTATAATGAGTAGTTACATGTGCTAGGAAATTAACCTAATCACCAAAATTTAACATTGTTCACTGAACAATGACATTGAGGTCAAGGTCAGATGACACATGTCAGACTGACATATATGCCTTAAGTACGAGAATGTGACGTGAATTAATCACAGTCAGTGGACCGTGAAAATGAGGTCAAGATCATGTGATAGGTGTCCGACTGACATGTACATCCCCTGATGAATGTATGGACCCAATATGGCTGCTGTATAACGTGTGACTATTGAGAAATGGACCCAAGCACGAAAATGTGATTCAAATTTGTCAAAGTCAGTGGACCGTGAAAATGAGGTCAAGGTTATGTGACGTGTCAGATTGACATGAAAATCCTCTAATGAATGTGTGGACCAAACGCGACTTTTGTGGCAGGCCTGACAGAAATTCTGTTCACCCAGCAGAATGACCAAATTTTGCAATTTTAACCTTTCTTATCTCCAAACTATAAACAATGGGAAAATTTTGTTGCAACCTTCCTTAAAGCACTCTGAAGATGAACATTTTAAAAACAAGTTCATAAAAATCAAATAATAAAAAGTTATGAATTTTGAAATTTGCTCCGTTTGACTACTTTACATTGTAAATGGTAGCAGTTATGAAAAAATCCATTGGCATATACAGAAATGTATTTTCATTAGGAATTGAATGAAAAAAAATGTATCACAAAAAAATGAGCGTTCCACATAAAAAAATATGAAAATCCTATTTTTACTCCTTTTTGATCTGAAACCGTAGGGGCTTGAGCCTCTATTAGCAATCCCGACCTTTATCATTGTGTTAAAAGTTCAAAAGGATCGGTTAACCAGAACAAAAGTTATCCTCCAGAAACAAACCTGTCTACAAACGGATGAAAATGACAGCGACAACGCCATAACATATTAGGGCTGCAAAAATTTTGTGGTCCTATAAATATGAGTATTGGCAAAAAACAAAACAGGAGGTGCACAATCAGAATGACAGTTTGGTTGAAATGCATTCAGTAATGAAGGAGGAGTAGCGGATAACAGATGCGGACAGATGGATGGACATATGGACGGACGGCCACAATGACCACTAAACAACCCCCGCTATTGCTAGCGGGGGTATAATAAAACATAACCTGCACATCTACAATTTGTACTGTACAATCTCTGAAAGTATTACCGGTCCATTTACTTGCTTTTGAGAAATTTCAGATAACAGGTATGTTCTATGTATTTATATAGTTAGGCTGAGGTACATGTATGATGTTTCCAGAAATCTAAAATATTCGAATTCAAGAAAAATAAAATACGGCATGCACATCAACAATTTGTACTGAACAACCTCTGAGAGTTTTGTTAAAATCCATTGACTGGTTTTGGAGAACTTGTGGATAACAGGTATGTTCTGTGTATTATTTTGGCCAAGATACATGCATGAGGTTTCTGAAAATCTAGAATATCCAATTTTAGGAAAAATTAATCAGGGAGTGCATATCTTTATTAGACTCTAAACAATTCTTAATGTTTGGTTAAAACAAATCGCCTGAAAGCAAAATCACTAAATGTGAAATGCCAGTAATTTTAGAAAATAATTATATTGGCATAAACAAATTAGAAACTGCACCATGCCATTCAGTAGTTTAGAATTCCTGAAAGTTTGGTTGAAATCCAGTGAGTAGTCAAGGAGGAGTTGCAGATAATATATGCAGATGGAATCATGGACTGATACAATGAACAATAATATACCTGCCCCTATTTGCTAGCAGGGGGTAAAAATATGTTCGTCAATGGTTGCCATCTTGGAACTGCGACTGGCATGAAAAATACCGACTTAGTCAAAGACCATCCAATGACTCGATCATGAAGTTTTGATATAATTGTCTCTCTTCTTTCCAAAATCTTTAAACCCATTTCTAATAGGATCTAATGTTAAATACGTGCCTCGGTGGCATTTTAGAATTCAACTTGGCATGAAGAAGACAACCTTGGTGAAGGAGTGATAATTCATAACAGTTCTGATTTAATTGTTTCTAACCAGAGGAGCTTCAAATGCTTTTCCCATAGGGTCCAATGTTAAACTTATGTTCTATAGTGGTGGTCATCTTGGACGACTAACCGACTTGTCAGAAATTTTGAAAGAGAACCATCCAAGGACTGTATGTACCAAGTTTGGTTCCATTTGGCTCAGTTGTTCTAAAGATGAAGATTTTTAACTTTACTCACTGCAGGATACAATTCTGAATGGGGACCTCTCAAGGACTATCCGTGCAAAGTTTGCTTCCAATTGGCCCATTGGTTTCAGAGGAGGTGGAAATGCAAAAAGTTAACACTGCCCAGCCAACTGGACAACAACGGATGTTAAGTGATGACATTAACTTGCATTACTTGCATTATCGAGATAAACAACAATAAATGATAGGGGGGGTGTAGGG
>JAOXYI010141587.1:0-11664 GCA_028566495.1 Lithophaga antillarum | reverse complement strand
CATTTTAAGTAAAACAAATAAACTAGGTGTAAAATATAAGACTTGTGGAGCTTAATGATATTGATGAAATTTGCCTTTTTTCGCTAAAAATGCATTTTTACCACTTTTAACCTGAATGTTGTGAAGATATTGAAAATAACACCATGCAAATTTTTTGCCACAGCCATTTCCATTGTGTCAAATATCCAAATACAAAAAATTGTGTTTTTTTATGCCTGCATTTTCGAACAAAACGCCTACTTAAACTTTGCAAAAATTGTATTTTCTTAAAATCCTAAAAGGTGGTCATTTTGATGAATACTAAAGACAGTTGTCTGAAGAAATATTTGCTTTTTCAAGCTGTAGGTTATCATAGCTTTCAAAGTTGGAGTAAGTTCCATGAAGAAACACATTTCTATATCTTCTAATTCATTTGACAAGACAGTAAGAAATAAACAAAAAAAGCTAATATTGAAGTTAAAAAGAGTCTAAAATTATACTAGCTGTCAAAAAAAGATACTGGTTGCCATGGAAACCATTGTGCATTTGTATATTTGGTTGTGATTTTTTATCATTATAAGTTATGACTTATGTCAACATAAAATATTTAAGGGATTGGTGAGTATGCATTTCCAAACCTATATCGAAATCTTTGGTCCTTACAGAGAATGACTCTTAAAATACGTAATAGCAACTATGAAGCCATAATCAAAGTAGGCGAAACTTGTCAGCGATGAGAGTTTTCTCTTATGGCGTCGGTCTTGATGAGGCAGAGTCGATGTTGAATTTAGGAATACGAGCCTCTGTTTCGGTGATTGCATTAATTAATGCTAGTATTTTAGGTCTAAGTCCTAGTGTTCATATTACATGGGTTACTTCCTTTTTGTGAGAGTTACTTCCCTTTGAAGCAGGTATTTTTTATATATTTTCAATACGAATACAGGAGAGTTTTGTACATTTTTAGCTATCTTTTGTATTTGGGATGGGAAAAGTATATTATGCCGATGGATATATATGTTACCCGTAATATATTTGGATTAAAATACATCTAACGGTTTTAATTATGGAAACAAGAAAATACAATATACCTAAAGGAAAAGGATCAGGAAGTAACCCATGGGAAAATAGGGAATTTGGCTATCGATATAGATATAACAATATCACTAATATGGCTTCCCAAAGTATATAAAAATAAAGATAAAAATATTAAAGTATCTCCTTTACAAAAGAATTACGATAAGAAGTGTTATAACTATGTCCATATAAGCATAGATTATTATATATTGTTGTGATCGTGGTTTATGGACACCCTGTGCCGAGTTATGCTTCATGCGATGTAGAGTTTGTCCAAGGGTGTCTCAAAAATAAGAACAAGAAACTAGTCCTGTCTTGTTATTTACCTTTCGCTACATAGATGATATCCTGTTACTAAATAACCCTAACTTCAGTGACAGCCTACATCTTGTATATCTTAGCCGGCCTGAAAGACACTACAAACACCAACAAATCCTCTTCGTACTTAGATTTATTTATCGAGATTGACCGAGATGGGTAAACTGAGGTCTATGATTTATGAAAAACGTAATATTTCCATTGTTAACTTTCCTTTTTGAGTAGCAATATTTCAGCCTCACCTGCTTATGGTGTATACGTATCATAGTTGATACATTATTTTAGGGCAAGTACAAATTATAAACAATTCTTAGAGGAGGACTACTCCTAACAGGAAAATTACTCAAACAAGGATAGTAAAAACTGAAACAAAGGTCATCACCCAAAGAGTTATACGGTCATTATCATAAATAATGAATAAAATTAACTTGAAGAAGGAAGATATTCATAAGAGACAGCCTTCAAATCAAATCAAAGCTTTTTTCAGTACTTTACGCAGCAGTGTGTTCTTGAAAAGCAAAGCAGTTGCAACAAATTGACTCTTTATGTTGCTCGAAAGGATGCTTCTAAAATTGCAGATTTAACATTGAATAAATTAAATTCATCATGTTTGTCATATAATTCTCGTGCTATTGTACAAAGTCAATTTCAACAAATAAATCTAGATGTGAAGGAGGATTGTTGAATATATCTATTATCACAAGACAATAAAGTTGATTTTATGTACCGTATGCTCATTTTAACAAATCATGTTGCAGTGGTTCTGGAAGCCAAAAGTTGGAAATCCAAAGACCATCAAATGTTGAGGAGCACAAACAACCAAATATCACAAAAAGTACAGATATAAGAGGTAAATAGTCACTGAAATAAAGTGACTTTATATACATTATAAAAGGTAAAACTGAAGTGATATATATGTAGAGAGAGAGAGAGTTTAATCTTTCTAATTAAATGCAATTTGGTTTGTTTTATTTAGTACAGATTCAGCAGAATTCTGTTCTATTTATACCAGTACTTCAGGTCATGAAAGTTGACATTTAAGATGTTCCTGTCTGTAAAATCGTGATTTCCATTCATTACTAATGAATAATTATTTTATGAGATATGTTTATCTGTTCTATCATTGGTGTATATTATTGACATATAAAAATGATTTATTCTGTTCCGTTACTTGACTAGATATTTGGATTTGGATGAATAAACTGTTGTGGGATTGTTTTATTGTCTGTACTTGAATAAAATTAACTGAAAGAAGGAAGATATTCATTACAGACAGCCTTGAAATAAAAAACCTCATGTTCAGTGCCTGAGGGAGCTACTTTACTACAACTGTAGCTAATAACCTGTCAACAGACTAGTAGCAAAAGTTAACACAAACGTATAGTATTAATCGTCTATCACCTGTACCCTAGGTACATTTTCCACCTTTCGATAATAGATCATTAATGTCGCTCAATAATTCTAGTTCAGTGACCACTTACACCTTAAATATTCGAATTAACTTTAGAAAAAGATGACATGAATTCCTTTGTTTCACACATACTCAGATAAATTGAGGTAAACGACAGAAAAGTATTTTTTCAAATCACATGGTTCCCTTATCCAAGCAGTAACAGTTCTGTTGTCGATGTATATATGCGATTTATACATTACTGTAATTGACAAGCTATTATAGAGATTATTCTAGATAGAATGAGATTACAGAAGTGAATGTTCAAAACATACATCCAGAGGACCAAAGAAGACCATAACCAACAAAAAATCAAACGCAAACACAAACATAGAAGCAAACGAAATAGACACAACACTGAAAACTAAAGCTAGTAGAAGACGAACTCTCATAAAAACTGGAGTTGATCTTGTCAAGTAAGCTGTTCAAACAAGGTACAAATGTAATCGTCATTAATAATCACCACTATGAGATGATGTATCACAATGGAGTTTCCGTGTCACAGCTTGTTGCAAAAATGTTTACAGTATAAAATATTCTGACATTATTCATGGCACTGTGATTTGTACTTAGGATCTGAATTAGGACTTCAAGATAGCTCTTCAGTGTACCTCTGTCATTGATGTACCTAATCTCACATCCAGTGTTTTGTGGGATATCTTCTTGTCAATTTATCATGTTTTTATTTTCCATTTGGGGAATTTTTATTAACAGATATTATATGATAAAAAGGGGAATAATTTCAAATACACAAATAAAAATTAGGTATGTGTCATAAATAAGTTTCATTCTTGGTTGCTGTTACCGTATTGTCTTGTCATATTCCCGACTTTATTTTGGAACTGCTTCTGTATTCTACTCTATTCAACGGCAAAAGAAAGGATATACATACGTTGCTTTACAGTGAATCGTTCCTTTAAAAGTGCAAATCTACAAAAATACGCACTGAAATTTTGCATGGATAAAAGAATTGGTTCGTGCAATAAGGTTTTTGACGGTCACCAAAACATGGTGGTTAAAAAAGTGCCCCTCCCAAAGGTTTTACACTAAAATTCAAATTAAGTCCATCATTTTGTGCTCTTGTTTTTACCTCATCAAAGTTCAATCACCTTTAGTGAAAATTCATCATTCTTATTCCTTGTTAAACACCTGACTCTTTTAATTAGGGTCAAATTTGAGATTTACTGTTTTCCACCTTTCAAGAGAAAACTGCTGGAAGCGAGATTTAATTTTTTTCATGGAAAATCTTACTTCTGTCCCTGCTTAGAAAAATTACAAAACAGCGATATATCAGAAATCAGGTCTTTTTTATAAATCATAAAAGTTCTATCTATTCAAACTTTTGTATCCTTTGTTTTGTCCTCCAGTATAGACTTTTAACCAGATCAGTTTGAGATAGTGGAATAACGATTTATACAAATAACTAATTTTAAGGAAAGATTATAAATATATTCCTGCACTTCTTTTGGAGAATAATTGTTTAAATTCTCAGTTGCATTTAAGGACTGAAAGATTCATTGCTTAAATTATTTATATATATGTAGTTTCATCTGACCGTTATTATATTCACATTTTTCACATTGTTTTTCTTTACTAACATGTCGACAATCTAACTTCGGAAACGTGTAAATTAAGATGGATAAAATAAATTCTATATTTGTTTAATCCATAATTGTCAATTACATAAGTAGCATGTTATTTTTACAATAGTTTGGGAACTGGCTGTATTTTCAGTTACAATTTTTGTAATTTTTTCGATGCTGAATATGGGGATTTCAACTGAATAACATGATTATTTATCATACATTTTCACTCATCAGTGATATGGTTTCTTAATGACTTTTGACATTGTAAAAAACACTTCGTTGCTGTTATCACAGATGTAATCAAACTTTTCATAGTAGTATAAGGAACCTGAGTATGGAAATGTCTTAGAAAACGTATATGTCTTTCAGATTTTTTGTTACCATTTATTCTATCCATGAACTTTACAGCTTACTTTATGCTCTTCCTCACATATTTTAGATTCGCTGTTGAAATATAAGTCATATGGACAATCCTGAACATATGGAATGTTGTCAAAACAGTTCAAAAACTTATTGCAATGTTCTGGGTGTGGAAATAATCCAATGTGTTCTGGACACGATATCATAGAATAGCAGGTCACTGCATCTTTGTGATTACATGCTTTAATAGTGTTATCGAACAGCATCCCTGTCGGACACCTTTCACGAACTGGAATATTTAGGTCACATTTGAATAAATATGCACAGTTGTAAGGATCCTGGAAAATGGCATTCAGTGAAGGGCAAACAACCGGTGGGTTTGGACTAGGCCGCCAAAACTCTACAAAAATAATTGTATTATTTACTGTATATATATGCACAATTCAAATTATTGTGATACGTGTGATTTTATTGTTCTTCATCTATAACTCGATTGTCATTATCCTAAATCATAACCAGATTATTTGATGTAATTTTTCATATGAGCCAGGTCATCATTCTGAAACTTCCCTGCGAACGTAGGATTTAGTCAGATTGTTAACTATGAGTTGAAGACGGTTCTAGGGTATGAATCGAAACCGAAGTGTAATTATCTATTCACAATATAGTTGTTTTAGTAACAATTTCACAGTTGGTGTAAAACTCATGAAATATCTAGTTTCTTCATGCAGGAATATATGATCAAAATTAGCAGGAAGAGATATTAGCTACAGAGATGAATTCAAATGAGACCTGACAAAGATTTCACATATGATAACTTTCTAGCAAAAGAAATAAATAAGACATTTGTTTACTCTTATCGTACAAATTATTTAAAATCATGAAAGAAAATTCAAAGATTGTGTTAGATTCCCCAAAATATTTATTCAAAAGTAATATCGATATTCACAGTAAGTCGGCCAAGAGAGGTAATTTCTACGAAGATCATCGTACTCAAAACTGTGGAATAGATAAATACAGTACTATTCTTACTCACTTGGAAAACAATTTTCTTCTGTAACATTAACTGTTTGTTCGATCGCTAAAAAGTATAATTCAAAAGTAAAATATTGTATTACAAGTAACTGCTTCTTGAGTAACTAAAATATCACAGCAAATCAAATACTGAACTACAAAAAAGACATTTTCGTTACTAACTCTTTGTTCAGTAACTGAAAATATGTAATAAAGAAGTATCAAATCAGAAAGAAATATTTGTCGTTTATGGCTTGTTTAGTAAACTGAAAATATAATATTAAAGGGGTTAGATAAGAACCGAAGACAATTTCTATCACATCAAAAACTTATAAATTACTTTTTCAAGTGCTGAAAATTAAATGAAGAAATGTTCAATCATAGAGAAAAAAAAACTTTCTGATATTAAATGCTTGCTAATTGAAAATTTTTTTGAACTTTAAAAAAGAAAAGAATACTGCGTTTCTACTTCTGTTTGAATTGTTTATTAGGCTTTCCTCTATTTTAGTAATTGTTTAATCAGTAATTTATTATACAATTGAACTGTTAAACAAGAAAAGACAATAATGTTCTGTAGCTGTATTAACTACTTGTTCATGGACTGAAAAACATAACATCAACAAATTTTAAATAAGAAAATAATATCTTTAACATTAATCGCACGCCTGGGTCGTCAGATATCATGACAAATAATTCGGAATAGAAAATGGTTTTCCCCTGTCATTTTAAGCACTTGTAATAACTGAAAAAAATTCAAACATTAAACTAAAAAAAAGTGCTATCTATTTGTTAAATGGCTGAAAATACAATCTGAAAATATATTCTGATGATGAAGACAATCTGCCGTTATATTAACTGTTTATGCAGTAGGTGAAAACATGATTAAAACGCTAAACCAGACCTTCTGTTACACGAACTTCGTGTTCAGTGGCTGGAAAATATCAGTCTAACATTTACTTTCTTCGTTATTTCGTTATACCACAAACGAACGCGTGCAACACCATATGACTGCTTTGTTCCCCACAAATGTTAAATCAGACAATGAAACCATTTTCTTCAATTGATTTTTCAGTGACTGAAATATTTTAATAAAACTGGTAAATAGATATACAAAACGTTTTCTTTTGTTACACTGTTTGCTTAGTCATAAAATACATTCTTTAAAATGGTTTAAAGTTTATCTCCCCCATGCAATGGTACATGTATCCTTAGACGGTTTTTGCTGCTTTTTTTTGTTTTTTTTTGTTTTTTGTTTTGTTTTGTTTTGGTTTTTTTTTTGAACATTTGGGTTTAGTATGCTCTGCAACATTTGGTGTTCTTTGGCTCTCCAAATATTTGGCCTCGAGCTCAACTGACGAGACACAATTTGTTGAAATGCGCACAAAAATAATATCGGTATCTTTGATTGTTTATTCTATAGTATACACGAATACTTGTTTAGAGACTGAAGTATAAACCAACTTATAAATGTTAGTTTTATTTGTTGTATGGCTTATGTTACTGTGCCTGGAAAGGTTATTTTATTGAAAGCGTTAAGCCTGAAAGTATTTTCGTGTAATACATTAGCTGAATGTTAAGCGACTAATACATAATAATTAAAACGGTAAATAAACGAAACGAAAAATTCGAATATGTTCACAGCTTATCTGGTAACTGGAATATATCAAAATAGTTTAACAATTTCTGTTGCTGAAATATAGATAACAAACTGCCAACTTATATAGAAATTAACTTTATTCTGTTATAAAACTGCGTGTTTAGAAACTGAAATATATATCATTATAAATGTTAAACAAAACGACCTGTACATTTGTCTGTTATGCAAACTGCTTCTTCACAAACTCGAAAGTGTCATAAAAAATATTGAATCGGAGAAGAAATTATCATTTTAAAAGGGCGTTAACAAACGTTATATCGGAAATGTTTAATCTTTACTTTAATCGGTTATTCAATGTGCGAAAATGAAATAGACTAATGTCTAGAAAGGCTCATACGCTCCCACAATATTTCATTAATAATGAAAACTCAGAGGAAATTCGAGGAGTTATGTTTGACAAAATTCTAGAATGACAATTCTATAGAAGCATAAACTGACACAAGTGTGTATGTGTGTGTGTGTGTGTGTGTGTGATCTTTATTACTGTATGATTGAGGCGATGATTAAAATTTCAACTGTCTTGTTCTTGAGTGTTCTTAATCATATACATTAGGAGGATGTAAATTTGCAAACTTTCATTGTAAAAAAAGCGAATTGAAACAGAAAACTAATATGGACATATTTGAGATGGTAAATCATCAAATATAGTTTTTAAGTAGATTTAATGCGGTGTTATTTTAGTGCAACTTTCAGCAATAATACTATACTACATATGTCAAGCCATGGCATCTAGAACCATATCAGCAGAATATTTGTTTCTAGTTAAAATGCTGTTAAAGAACAAGAATCCAGTATCTATCATGATTAAATGCTATAATGCCAACTGGTTGTGTTACTGTCGTAATTCTTCTTTAAAAATATGTTTTTAGTATTTTAGTACTTCGGTGCTGGCCAGTACCAGTATTTCGGTGGTGGCATGGAATTACTTGAATACTACATGAAATTTCCACTCAATAAATTGTTTGAATTATATTAAAACTGAGGTTTATCTCCTGAACTTGTTTTGGCTGCAGTTTTTTATGATTTTGA
This sequence comes from Lithophaga antillarum, assembly GCA_028566495.1. Lineage (NCBI taxonomy): Eukaryota > Metazoa > Mollusca > Bivalvia > Mytilida > Mytilidae > Lithophaga > Lithophaga antillarum. Next base: position 3,197 of record JAOXYI010141587.1, on the reverse strand, counting down.
GTTGTTTTTGTTCTTCAACATCGTCTTTGGACTTCCAACTTTTGGAATCGAGCACCACTGATGAGGCATAATTTGTTGAAATGTGCATATGGTGCAGCAAATTAACTTAGGTATCTTGAGATAATGAATTAGACCAATTTATTAAATAACAGATACAGTCTAATTGTTGTCATTACATGACAGAAGTACAACTCAGTGGTGTGTGCAGTGGTTTTAACAAATAACAAAATATGCAGTTATGTAGATTAAGCTACATTTGAATGTTCTGTCACTGTAACAAGTCTACAATTTCCACAAACACAAATATTTAGTAGAGAACTTTTTATTTATTCGGTCATGTTCGCTTTTATGGACTTGTTTTTGACTCAATCCAGAAATACTACTATTTTATCTGCATATTTGTGGTAACATGACAATATATTTGTGTATCGGAGTGATGAACGCCTCTAACAAGTGTACTTTAAAATTTTACTTCAAGATAAATTAGATTTTGTAATTCTTAGATAATTCTACAAATAAAATATTCAATTGTTCAACTGTTTTTAACCGGGATATATTATCTACGTTTATACTACTTCAATTGTTCGAAGCATTTCGTTCTACTCTGCATTGTGTGCTATGTATTTCATTACGTATTTCTTCTGAAGTATTCCTTATTCATATTACTATGATTTATATGTAATTTGAATTTATGATGTTGTTTGATTTAACGTTAAACTTATTTACATTTCAACCCACCGACTTGAAATAAGGTTTACAAATGTGTAATGGGGTTAATTGTTACTTCGTCAATATCCAAGCCCTAACGTTGTATTGAACTTCGGAACTATTAATGGTTACCTGTACAAATGCTGCTTCCAATATATGGTAATAAACCTCTCAGACCTTCTGAGTAACTGTCCATTGAGAAAATGTTACAAGGATGTGAAGCTATTTCTGAAAACCATTCACCATTAGGGCTACGTCCGACTGAATACATTTCTATTCCCAATTCTTTAAGTCCATTTGCAGCTGATATGATATCTTGTACCATGTAGTCAGGAACTGAACCATAAGTAAACATAATTCCAATCTGTCTAGCTTCAGGTCGAGGTTGCTGTAACGGATAACCCGAGGGATTCAAAAACATGTGTTGCATAAGTTGCAGTGCACCTGGAACATCTGCTGTCCCTGAGAGTTTTCCAGCGTACGATTCTCGTTGTGTGAGTAAGGATATTCTTGTGTTTGTTTGTGTTTGATCTTTAACTGGTTGAGGCCAACTAATCGCGATAGGTTCTTTTCCGTACAAAATGAGTCCAATGTTTATGTTGTCTGTGTCAATTTTAAAATAATCAATAACCATTGTTAAAAACTTTTCGAATGGAAAGAATTCTTCACCGGGAATGTCACCATTACCCTGTACAGCAAAAATGACGTCAGCACTGCCACCGCAATCAGCTGTAACTGAAAAGATTTTGTTATATTTATAACATGGTTATTAAACTACGGCGAAAAAAATTTAATTCTTAAAGATTTGAAAGTTAACTATTATTTTATTTTCATGTACTTTTGATTTCAAAATGTGGAGCAGAATAGATAAACAGATATTCCTAAGATACATATATGGTGTGTTTTCCTACTAAATGAAGTATACATAACTCTGGATATCAATTAAGAAATAATTTCTGTCAGCAATTTTACCACGGGTATAACGTTGTATCCGTTTAAATTTATCCCCGTGCGACAACTGCAATAAACGATAGCTGATTGAAATTATTTCGATTCTAATATGGTAATTTTGTTGTTTTTTGTAATCAAACAGACCTGTCGAATGTTTATACATTAGTGTAAATATAACGTCGTCGGTTTGCATTATGACGTCTCCGTGTGTGTGATTATTTTACCACACGTTTATTGAGCTGACGTAATCAGCAGCTCATATTAGGATTTTCTAATAATTTATTTCGCTTATTAGGATAATGATTCGTACATTTATATGATTTTTCTGCCTCTTTAGTGGTAGTAATATTAACTGTCATAAAGTAAATAATACCATTTATGGTGCTATATTATTTCTCATAATGGGAGTGTGTTTGGGTTTTCCTATTGCTCCCATCTTTGTTAAATGAATACACGAATTATCTTACATATGTAATTTAATAATGGAAAAAATCAATAAAAAGATCAGTATGAGCGATTTTTTTTAACAATCCCTCCCTTAATACAAATGTAAATTAAATTTAAATTGGGTATTCGTGTCCTTGTTCAACAACAACGGCTGTGAAGATATGAGTTTTTAAATAATAACAACAGATTAGAACGTAACAGTTTATTCTTTGTATAAGGTTATGTTCAAATATGCTTCCAAATAAACGCAAACTGACTTTTAAAAAACAAATAAAAAATCGAACAAAAAAATCTTACCGTGAACTGGTTTGAACAGTAGTATGTGAAAAACAACCAAAACCAAAATCGACAACATCTTGTGCTATAGAAGAAAAAAAAATGTATGTCAAAAATAAGTCGTTAAACTATAACTTCATTAAATTCGATACCGAATTGTCACGATATATTAGTGTGGATTTTTTGTGTCAAAACAAGCAATTAATTAACTTATTATTCAAGGTTTACACGTCTACTTGTATTATTTTTGTCCTAAAAAAGGCGTTCTATGACAGAAATATAATGTTGAAAGTATTTTTTATGTCTGCCAGTTAGTGATCTGCCTTTAGTCACAGCTATAAATGTTTCATGCAAAATATTAAGTTTTCAAGAAGACATGAATTCATGTTTTGCATGATGTAACTTGGAATTTGTTTACCTCAAAATATGATGGTATGCGTATATGTGGTAAAATGATTAAGATACAGAATAGTTCATGTGAAACATTTGTATTTATTGCGTAAGTATGACACCCACACTTGGGGAAAAAAATGTTTTAAGCAGCTTTTTAACTTGATATTATCACACGATACCAATGTTTATTTAGTGCGCCATATGTGCATTTCAACAAATTATTTTTCATCAGTGGTGCTCGAAGCCAAAAGTTGAAAGTTCAAAGAAAATCTAATGCTGAAGAGCCAAAACAACAAAATCACATTAAAAATGTAAACAGTAAAACAACAAAATCACATTAAAAATGTAAACAGTAAAACAAAAACAGGTAAGGATATCTTTCACTAGGGAGATAAATCTTAGGTTTAATACAAGTTAGCAAT
>JAOXYI010141477.1:0-11664 GCA_028566495.1 Lithophaga antillarum | reverse complement strand
TAGGGGGGGTCAGAATTTCAAAACTGATCATGTTGGGGTGGTCAGATATTCTACTGGTTTCCCATTGGGGGGTCAAGATATATATACATGCATTTGAGGTCTCAAAATTGTAATTTTTGGCATGCCCAATTTTTTTATTTTTTTTCGCCCGGCTTACGCCCGGCTATTTTCAAGCTCAAAATTAAATACAATTATCACAATATTTGCACCCCTGATATGCAATATGCACTCATATGTTCTTTCGCTATCTGTTGACTAGACACTTACTGTTATGGTTCTCTACAGTACTGTTTCAGATTATAATTTTTACATGAAAACATATTGTACATATTATACATTTTCCGAGAATATTATTTTATAATAGTTACTTCATATATGTATCTTCGGATAAAGCCATTCATTATTGTATAAAGGATTATCAAATCATTGCAATAAACTTTTCAAAAAAAATTCCTTGTTAATTATTTGGATATTGGTGATTGACATACCCAAGAATGACGGACACCTCAAAGAAATTAAAGAAAAAATCTCAATAAGGACATTTCAGAATCCCCCCAATTTTTTGTCCATCCAAAACTTTTATAGCACGAATCGATTCTCAGTTTGCACTGAAGGAACAATTGTAATTATCCATACAAAATGGTACAGCTCATTTCAAAGGCCGATTTAGATGTAGGCCCCGCCCGTTATGGGCCGCAAATGTGTGTTTTGAGCATAATTTTCAGATTTTTGACAGCCGGTCCCTATATGACAGGATTTCTGGCTGGCAAAATTTAATGGCGCCCTCCCCCTTTTTGAACATCCTGGATCCGCCACTGCATTTGACTGTATTTTTACAGATCTATATTTTCAAGTCGGGAGTTGCTAAATGAACATAAAAGTCTCTTGTCCCCGAGTATATTATTTACTTTTATGCATTTCTGAGGGCTGAGGGTTCGGAAGCTGCAAAAAGAGGGGTGTCATAACTTTAAAATGGATCTTTTAGGGGGGTTGTTATGTGGAATGTTTATCGGTTGCGGGAGTCCAGTTTTTATCTCCCATTTTTGCCAAAAATTACCCAGCCCCCACCAGCTGGTAAATAATGATTGTTCTCTAACAAGGAAATGATACAATCTTACATTTTCGTAAATAGGTAGTTAAAAGTGCTCCTTTGGGTTAATTTATCCTTATACTTACCATGTTCCAAAATTTATATACCTTTGCATATTTATTTGATAAAATAAATTCGCTTTGCTCTGACGGTATCATGTACCAGGACGTCCTAAAGACTGGTAAATGTAGAATGTAATAGCAAAACTTTCTCGGATCAACCACTAACTTCGTACTCCCGTATTGACATTAGTTTCGGTTATAAAGAATACTAACTAGTAATACCAAAAGAACAAGAGAAACAAAACATACTACACGTTGTTAAAATGTATTAGATTACTTACCATGCTTACCACTGACAGTTAATACACTATGCAGCAGACTTGTTTGTTGCAGCAATAAATTGTACTTGACACTTACATACTGAAATACTGTTAGTTATCTTTATGTCATTTAAAGGAAAAGAAAGAATATTTATGACCGAGAGATAATGAATGTGATCCGATATAGAAATGGGTTTAAGCTAGGATGCTTGAGACTGGATCAGCTGAACCTAGGATATTTTATACAATTTGACAAACTGGGGAACGGGCAGAAAATTGCTATCAGCCATGACGGGTTATTAAGAAGAGTATAAGGCATTAGGTCACCTCTTTCAGAAAAAGTATATATTCACACAAACATATAGTCTAAAAAATTTAGATGTGTAACTTTCATCTAATTGTGGAGAACGTATTGCTTTCTTTGTAGTGTGTTATCTTTTACACTGAAATGGCAGCCAATACAACTGGGGAAGAAGACAATTTCATACGTATGTTTAAAATCGTCACTGGTGTAGGCAATGATGCTGTTCGTCAAACATTTAATACCTTGTTTCCTCCAGCAACATTAAAAGAGAAGAGCAGAAGATTAAAAAACTAAATGTCGACAGAAGAATAACAGCAAAACAGATGACAGTTTTATATCCGCCACCAGGTAACACAGATTAACTAAAACACTGGATTTACTAATAACATTGAATAGCTGACAAGTTTGTCAAAATAGACATCATAAGGAAAATAAAGAACTTTCACCTGATTGACTTTTAAAATTTTCCCATTATATTAATTTTTAAACGCGATCTAAGGGTTAATGAAATTATTTAAGCTAAAAATCATTTCAACGCAATTTCAATAACTTTTAAAAGTCAGATTTTTTACACTGTGTTTAAGTTTTTCTCCCCACATATGGACGACTGCATGTTTTTGCTCCATTATGACTATTTTTTTTCGTAGAGGTAAACATTTTTTTTATATTCAAAGAGTTAAATAATCAGGACGCTAATAAATTTGAAACTGATAGGTTTATTTTTGAGAAAAAATTAGGTGCACCACCTTCCCCACCCCTTTATCAATCAGGTATACGCGTCCATGTTAGTTCTTAGCCAAACAGCTCTAACAAACGGAAACAAATGATTATCATGCTAATTATATCATCAATTTGATGATTAAGGTGTGATAGGTATCATACTTACGGCAGTACGTATTATCGTATCGACAAGTATGATGTGTTTATTCTACTGTTATGGAAATCTATGAATAAATCACGTTACAGAAGATGTGGTGAAATTATTTGGTTACAAACCGAAGTCCATTAGACAAATGAATTTTTTTTTAATTTGTGTATTAACTTATTTCAATTTGTACATACCAAATGAACCATTTTTAGATGAGGGGCGAAAAGACATGTTTCAACCTTTTTTCCGTACTTATTTTCGTTTAGATGGCTTGTTTGGATTGTTTTGTGTTTAGATGGTTTTGATATTTGTTTACATCAATTCTTTTCTCTCAATCGTGCGTTACATATTTATTGCCCGTTGTTTCGGTCTTAACCCTTATGTAAGACCCTCTTGGATTCCAAAGTCGCTATTCTTTTTTTCAGACGATATAAAATTTTAGTTTCTCATTGCCACTCGTCCCCAAATTTCCTCAAAATTAATTCTTATTTATATCTGAAATCATCAGAATGACGTAGAGAAAAAAGTTGTAATCATAGGACTGCACATTTACACCATTACTATGTTAAAAGTGCTTAAGTTTTGAAGACTGTAAATTTTATTTTCAGTTATTCTTATTTATAAAAACCTAAAGCTGAAATATGCCAGTCCGCAACGAATTTTGAAAGAACAAAGAGAAAGTTACTTTTTAATTTTTAGCTGACTTAGTTTATTACTACAGCCCACAACTGCACAAATATGACCGCTGCTCCTTGCAAATCAGCATGCCTGTTGATTATTCTGGTGATAATCTGGTTCAGATCACTCCGTATCGAATGTAGAGAACTGACGAAGAGGTGAAATCGATAATTATACCACCTATGACCAAGACCGATAACTTACAAATTCATGATTTCTGTAATTGTCTGTATTTACAATAAGTCATATTACTCATTGACAACATGATAAAGTAATCTTCCCCGAAAACAGAAATAAGTTTAATATGAAAACGCTTAAAGAACTTCATCGGATGGAGTGATCAAACAGTTTCAAACATCCACTTTCCGTCTGTAAAGAAAATGAATAAAATACATTTCGGCAATAAGTGGTTTAGAAAAAAAATAAAATACAATATAATTTTAACGATATACTTTTCCTTTATATTCAAAAAGGGACTTGTTGAGACTACAGGGCAGGGAAAATCTATTTTTATTAAGAAAAGTGAACATACAATTATTTGTAATTCATAAAATACAAAAATGTCATATTTTAAAAAAAATATATGGTTAATAAAATCTTCAGTTTGGAGAGTTGAAAATATTTTTTTGCTAATTGGCAGGATCAGTAACATCCTCAGATTATTTTGATATCACACTCATGATCTGCTTGATCAGAAATCTCACTTCAGTCAAGTCTCCATGTAATGGATTTGATAACTTACCAATGCCAGCAGAAATAGGTATAGGAGCAGATATAGCCAGAATAAAGTACTACAGAAATATGCTCGCACATGCGGATAGTGACAGAATTACTGATCATGATTTTAATATCCACTGGAAGGACCTGACAGATGTAAGTTTCTAAGAAATATGTTAAAATTACTGGAAATAAACGCAAAAATTACTAGGTTTTTTCAATACTAATATGCGTACAATACCATTTTTTAAATATTTTGATCCATTGAGTCAGTTAATGAAAAAAAAAGTTATTTAGGCCCTTTGTATGGGTTTCATCTGTAAAAAGTAAGCTGACCTTTCTGGTACAAGAATACATGTATGTATAATCCAAATATTTCGGTAATCTTCTTTTTAATAATTAAGAAAAAAACCTGCAAGTTAAGAAACTTTTTTTTTCTCAGTAATGCTGAATATAAATGCCTCAAACAAAATATTGAACTATTTGATGAAAGAATTTTTGCAAGCAGTAGCTAATTCAAAACTAAGACGCATTAGACTACAGGCAGGCCTACAATCGCCCCTGTAATTGCTGAAAATTAATTTAGTATTTTAGTTAAAGTTTCTGACATAAAAAAGACATGCAAGTTCTTTAGATACGTAAATATAACTAAGTAATTTAAAATACGAAAAATAAATATATAAATAAATAAATAAAAAAAACCTGTTGTCGACTTAATCATCTTTTGATAGGGTCTGTGTACATTGAAAGAAATAAGCACTAATTGATTACCAAGACTTTGCAATTCTAGGATATAAGTAAGCACTTGTCTGAGAGAGGACTGTGATACGTACATTACAGGCTATTATAAGACTTGGTGGGTCTACTTACCGCTTAAAATGTGACGAAATTAAGACATCAAAATTAACTAGTGGTGCAGATTTGGAGGCAGTTAAATGTCAAGTGAGAATTCTTCGGGAAGAATTTACCAAGGACCTTTGTGAGATAAAAGCTGACGTTACGTCAAACAAACGGAACAAAGGTAAACAGTTACGTCAATATGTACTGTAATATATTTACCACATGTTCAAAACCAGAAGAAATTAGTGTTCACGCCGCATGACCAATAAATACATATTTATCATTCAATATCACTTTGTTTCACAACGTTTTCATCAGATTTTATTGTCGTTATAAAAGAACCTCTAAATCTTATATGAAATAAGCACAAGAGGACATTTTTTGTAGATGTACATAACTTCATAGATTTTGTATTAATGTAATCACCGTCAAACATCTTCGATTTTTTATATGTTTCTATCTTTATTATATATATGTTAAACAATGTGTATGTGTATGCGTATTTATTGTCAGTGTTATGTTGAAGGTTCTCCCTTTCCTCTAAATTCCTTGTGGTTATTCATTTGTTTTATCCTGAGTTTTCGGTAGTCATATTTCTTATGAAATCCCAAAGTGATTAATATTTTAAATTTTCCACCATCAATTCAACCCATTTTGCGTAGCCCATCTACTGCAAGATGGAATATCGATTCCATCTTGCAGTAGATGGAATACCGATTCATTCCCTTATTGGAAAACTGCTATCAGTTGTTTGAAGGGGTTTTCTTAAATGTTATGCCCAAGTTTCGTCTGCGGAGCCTGAGGCCAAGTTTCCCCTACCTGAGATACTAACTCCCAAAGGCCAACTTGTAAGTGTATGAAACGAGGATTTTATTAAACTTGCAATTAACAAATACATAGAGAATACATGGTTACTGCCGACAAATACAATCTTTATTGGGCGACCATTTAGAAAACATTAGAGTAAATGCGGTATGCGGACATAGGAAAAAATTCGGACAATAAATATTTTTCTTCTCAGAACTTCTGTTTACTACACAAACTGTTTAAAACGATCCGGCGTTGGTAGCAAAGGTAAACCCCGATACGTCCAAATGGGTTAAAAGGCATTACTAAAATAAAACCGATTCCTTTCCGTAGGTAACACGTGATGTATTCAAGTTCGAAAAGCGGCAACATTGAAATGATGAACCAGCAAGAAAAAAAATTTAAAAAAAGGTATGTAAATTTGCATTTTTTTCAATGATTTTTTATTGTTTTCTAGAAAAATACTCAGAAAACCGTTTTCTGTAAGTGTTATTGTCGGTGTCAGATAGAATTCATGGGAAAATATAATTATTTGACTGTCCGAATTTCCCCTTATTGTGTTACCATATTGAGCTTAATATCGTCCAGTAAAGTATTTGAAATCAAATCCTAACCCTTACAAATAATAAAACACATTATGCGACTTATTTAATAAATTGATGTTTCTTCATCTGTCGTTTGTTGAATAAGTAATAAAAAAGTAATTTTTATGAAAATTACAAAAAGGGGGGAATTCGAACCCCCGTTACCCGCTCTGGATCTGCAGCTGTATTCGTCTATCATAAAGTATTTTGAGAAACGAAATTTTCTCAGTAACAATCAAATGAATCAGTCACAATAGTAGCAAAATTTTTGCTTTGTACGCATATTTGCAGTATAGGCTGGATCTATTTATATGTATTGAGTAGGGAATAACAAAATGTACTAAATCCTTATATTAACCCAGCAATCAGAGGTCGAAAAAATACTGGCAAAATTAGGGAATATCAAAACATCGACTGGAACAACTGGCGAATGACTGCTATATTCCCGACTTGGTACAGGCATTTTCGAATGAAAATGTTGGGTTAAACAAGGTTCTACGGCGCCAAATCTCTCATTTTCTAACAGTCAGTGTGTATGTGTGTGCGCGATATTAATAGACATTCAAGACATTTTTTGTTATTATTGTATTTCAGATGCCTAAGAAATATACAGCTGAAGTGAGAGGAAAATATTCTCAATATGAGTCCAAATATATCAATGAAGCAGTAGCTGCAGTAAAAGGCGGAATGTCCCTTAGAAAGGCAGAAAAGAAATTTAAAATCCTGAAATCTTCTATAAATGCTCGTGTCGAAGGAAAAGTTCAAATAGATGCTCAAAAAGGAAGAAAACCATACCTGTCTAAAGAAGTTGAAAAAGAAATAGTAGGCAAAGTCAAAGAGTCGGCATCTAAAGGATTTGGTATATCTAAAAGACAACTCCTGTTGAAAGTCGGAAGGTTATGTAAAAGAACTACCGTTGCAAAATTCAAGAACGGAGTACCTGGAAAGGATTGGTGGAATAGTTTTCAGAAGAGAAACCCATAAATCATTGTGAGGAAACCAGAAAAACTAGAAAATAATAGAGCCAGGATGTTGAATGAAGTCGTAATAGATAAATACTTCACAGAACTCACAGAAGTTGTAACCAAGCTAGGTCTAAGAGAAAAACCAGAGCACATTTGGAACGCTGATTAGACGGGGAAGCAGATCGGTCATACTCATGTCAACGTCGTTGCTCCTAAGGGTGCAAGGAGTATTGTAAGCAGGACAAGCAATGACAGAAGTAATATAACCATAATGGCTCCTGTCAATGCCGCTGGGAATTCAATGCCGCCAACGTTAATCATAAAAGAGAAGACATCTAAATCCCTGTATGGATACAATACACGAATTGCCCATTTATCCGCCATTACGCAATATTACACAATTTCGCGGAAAACTTTCCTACATCATAAAAGAAATTTTTGACGTCATAATTGCAATTGATTGTTCCCGTGACATCATTCAGGGTCAATTGTTAGGTCATTCGATAGAAAACCAAAATGGGAAACCTTAGCAATACTGGAACGAGCATAAAGGGAGAATATTTCTATACTATCCCTACCACCACATACTACTCACTACCTCCAGCCTTTAAATCGGTCTGTTTTGGGGCTGTTTAACAAGGCCTATAACAGATTTTGCTCAGTATTTCTTTCAGATCATGCATGCAACCTTGTTAACAAATGGACATTTCCCGGATTATTTGCTAAGGCATGGGAAACGTCAATGACCAAAGAGAACATCAAAAATGGTTTTCGCGCTTGTGGAATATTTCCAATGAATAGAAAAACAATACTTGAATCAGCATTCCTGCCATCGGTTGTATTTGACAAATCACAACGGGAGGGTATCCAAAATGACTCATGTGGTACTGTTACTGAAACACAAACGCTACAAAATGATGTTTCTACAAGTATTGGAATAAGACGAATCGAGACCGTTGTTAGCGAAACGGATGAAAATAAAACCACTTTTCATAACTTGCAGCCAGTTGAAGAAACAGAGAGGCCTGTAGTAGCATTGCTTAGTCTTGATGCTACTAACGCAGAACAATTTGACGGCGACAGGTGTAAAAAGCAATTGGTTTCGTTGGAACAGTCAGTGGATGATGGATCTGCATGTGTTGATGTTGATGACCCAGCGCATCACTTGGATCTGATAAATTCCGGCTCACTCAGTGTTATTGCAACTGGAGATGAAAACGGGGAAGCAAGTGTTCCATCGTCGATATGGAGTTTGGAAATAAACAATTTATTTCCTCCTATGTCAGTGCCATCTAATGTCAGAGAAGAAAGTTCCCCCCATTGAAAACAAACGGAAAAATACATCACATAGGCTCTTGATAAGGGCACAAATAATTAAGGAGAAACGAAAGCGTAATGAAGAAAAAATGGGAAAGGAGCATCAAAAAGAAGAACGCAAAAGAAGAGGACAATAAAATGAAGAAAATGCTAAAGCAGCTAGAGAAACCAAAAAACGAAAATATAAAAGAAAATGACATTAGATCCTTTTCTGTATGTTCAATTTGTTCAGTTAAAAAAATGCATGTTCAGTTAAATTACTTGAAAAAAATCGTAATTAGATTGATAACGCAAATGACGGTTCTCTTTTCTGGTTCGACTGAAAGTACTTTTTTTCGTAATAGTTTATGTTGACTGTTTAGAGAGCTGTATAAGTTTATTGGTTTTATGTTGTTAAGTGTTATCTTTCCTATATTGAAATGGACATATTGCACTAAAGATTTCGAACTGTTTACCCTTCCGGAGCACCTGAGTTCACCGTGCATTTAAGTTGGGTTCGTGTTGCTCATTATTTGTTCAGTTTTAAGTGTTCTGTGGTAAGTGTGATTGCGTTTGTCTTTTTTATGTGGGCCATGGACTTGTCAGACCTTGTCGATCTACGGCATTTGAATACACTTGGATATCTTCTGACTTTCTTCAAAGTACTATGGAGAATAGTTTTGTTTTATCGAGATAATCGGTTCATATATTTCGTAACATATCTACACTGTTGTGCTTGATAACATTTATATCCAGTACTGCTGCATAGCGGGTATTCGGATACCCGGAACCAGAGCGGGTGCAAAGAACGCGGAGCAAACATTATTTTGCATCTTTTCATTGGTCAGTTTTGAAAATATGGGCACGAAAAACCGCGAAGCAGCAACTTCTGCATTCCATTGTATCATTCTCCACGGGTTTTTGTGCCAATATTTTAAACATTAACCAATGAAAAAAACACAAAATAATTAGCTTGCTCTCCGTTCTTTGTGCCCGATACGGTTCCGATTATCCAAATAAGCGATGTGTGCTGTAAAAAGTCGTCCCCTAGTTGTTCCGTCCGTTAGAGTTTTTTTCCAGGATTTTTCAGAGTTTTGGGCTGTCGTTTTACGAAACTACCATGGAGTTCGGTATAATTGTTATTTCCCATTCTTTCAGCCATAGGAGCTTACATCAATGTGGAATAAACTCCGTAGGTAGGAAAGATATACAAGTTATTAACTAGCTATAAGACTGACCAGCAACAAATATTACCATTGAAAAGCGAAAAAACAAAAAAAGGCCTCATTCCTTGTAACAGATTTATACAAGTGCCTTTACCCGACATGCATAATCAATCTTTTATTACTTAAAATCCTGAAACATAAAGGTAAGTAAACCATCCCGTATTCAAATATAAAAAAAATCCAAGGGTCAGGACAATTTCTTTACAAACAAATAATTATTGCACTAACTTGAGAATTATAGCGAGATCAAGTAACCTGCTTCTGCTGGGCCGATATCATCTCGTATTCCGGAGTCACTGCATTATGAACGGCACATATAAAACAACCAACTCGTAATGGCGACCACTATTGGTAGTTTCGTGTGTTTAAATTAAAAAAGATATATACTGCACATAAAAATGCTAAGACCATAGACTAGTGTATTATTACTAGGTATGACCTAATAGTACCCGGGAACCAGTAGAATCAATGACATATAATACATGTCTCTGGAAAAACCAATTTGAACAGGAATATTGCACACAATATTTATGTTTTTATTGACTTATTGAAGTCTAATGAAAGTGTCCGTATTTCTCAGATTACTGTCTAGAAGAACATGTCCGAAATTTTCCTCATGCACGGGTTTATCATTTTAATCATCTGCCTTTCCTGTAATACGAAAACCCGCGCTGTCTGAAGTCTCGAATGTACAACTATTTACATAATGAATTCGGAACCCACCGGTATTATCATAACGCAGTTCAATCTCCGACATAATCCTAATGGTGCATATCTGTCCTAAAGACTGTATTTGTCGGCAGTAACTATGTATTGTTTTTATCCTGCAACACTTTGAATGTGTGAAAACTTACTTTGAAGCGTAAAATCAAAGATGAATGGTACCACAATGGCGATGAGACGTTGCCACAAAATACATGACGTCATAATATGTATCCAACAACGTCACAATATAGATAATAACAAAATGACATCGGGAAATCGCACGAGGTTTATTTGATCACTAACTCAATAAAGCTTAGGTTTATTCGACAGGCTTTGTTATGTCAGCTCATAAGGCAGTTGCAGGATAAAACTTGTTATAAACGCTCGAATAAAGCATAGGGTATACAGTTGTCACTTGGATGTTACAAATTTTGTATTACTGTTCTTCATCTGATAACTCAAAATGAATGTGGTCTAGTTTTTCTACATCATCAAGCTTAATTATCACGATAATGCTTTATTTCCTGTTTAGTAATTGTCACTGGAGTATCTAGGTTTGTGTCCCATAACTAATACAGTCCTTTGGTCATAGCATCACAAGCAGTCCGTCAACTTATTCCTTAATGTAGACACATTAGGATCAGGCGTTAGTTATCGATATTACAAGTCATGTTGGATGTTCCTGTTATCACCATCTAGCCTTGCCATCACTAATGCATCAATAATACCATCTGATTACCCGACAAGTCTTCGGTTTTTGGGGGGGATGGGGGGGGTGACGAGCTATATCAATCATTTGTAAGTTTTGATGAGATAAGTTTTCTGCGTCTTTCATTCTAAAAATTTTTTACAGTTTTTAATTTGAAGCTTCTGTTAATATCAGGACATAAGGCATTATTTAAACTTCTGCATTCTTTGGAATATGACTGCTGAATACGATATTTCTAAAGAGTTTATACCTATTTGTGCTTTCTCGAAATAGAAATTGACTTCAAGTACAATCGATTTTTCCTGACAATATACCAATGAATTATATGAAAGGCGAGAGAAAACCGAAGGAGCATTCAAGATGGAACAATCCGAGGACATATTCAACATCGGGAACGAGGACGACGAGAACAAATAAACAACACATGAACATGCAACAGAAAACACAACACAGAAAAACTAAAAAAGTAGATGAATAACACGGACCCCACTAAAAACCGGGAGTGAACCTAGGTGCTCCGGAAGGGCAAACAGTTCTTGCTTCTAATTAGACA
>JAOXYI010141258.1:0-11665 GCA_028566495.1 Lithophaga antillarum | reverse complement strand
AAGTTGGTTTAAATGTCGTTGGCATTGTAAGAGAAAGACCAATAATTAAAAAGGGAGCTTTACCGATGACAGTAATGTAATATGAAAAAAAACCTTGAATATGTGACACATTCATGACGAATCCGAAAAAAACGTTAATTATATAATGTGTTTGCCCATTCTGCATAATGCATGGGGAACTGACCATTTACTAAATATAATTTTGGCCTTTATACTGTCCTTGAAAAACCTTTATGCAAGAACAGCAGGTTCTTGTTCATTTTTTGTACTGGATACTTAAACGTCACGAAAATCCATTAAAACAGAGTACACCGAGGTTTTATCTAGTTGTTTCACAAAGGAAAAAATGTTTAAAAGCTAGAGAGGGGTTGTAGAAATACTGTGATACTGCTTATTCAAGAAATTGTTAAAAACAAATTCGGACACATGTAAATAACGCTTAATAGAAATTAGATCTATAAAAAATCTTGATTTTTCTGTAATTGATACCAATACATCCCCATGAAAGTTGAAAACATATTTTTAAAAAAAAAGCTATTGTTTGCCCATTCTATAAAAAACACTGGTAATCTCGTTTCAAATATGTTGTTTTGAGTCAGGCAAGAGGGAACTTACTTTGTTCAACGCTCAACACATGATCAACGATTTTACACTGGCATGGAAATAACTCGAAAACTTTATTTAATTTCCAGGTAGAAAAAAAATTAAATTCTGTTTAAACTAATGTTTATTTACCTGTTTAGGTTGCCTTAGATGCATTTTGCAGAACACCAGTTAAAACATACATGCATTTCATGTAATTAGAATTTAGCAAATAATTAAATGGCTGACTTACGCTATTATGTCCTCTTACGTTTCATTTTTGTTAGTTCAGTCATACTAACAATACTTTTGAAAGGATCAAAATAGTTATCATCCAATTTTACCGCCATTCCTTTGAGTCGTATAACAGAGAAAAACAGTATTGACGTGACCAGTTTCGTCTGATGTATGACTCAAGCCACTGAACTCAGTTCTCCATCAGACTCGTTTCTTTACATTCGTGTAATCAGGTACCGTGGTATTATTCTCCAAAAGGTATGTTCCTTTCGATAAACCAATCTACTTTAGTAATAACAATTTGCTGGACAGTCTAAGTTCTTTATTGAACGGTCATCATCTAAATCGTCATTATATGCATTGTCTAGCAAGAATCTGGACGGGAACTCCTGTATCGAAATAACATATCATTATTGTTTTGGGGTTTGTATCATTCAGTGGTCAGTTGATTGTACAGTATTCGATAATAGAAATTAGTTTTTGATGCAAGTTCACAATTTCCATAATTCCCGAAACATCGGCACTGTATTTGCTATGGTTATTAACCCCCATGAAACTGGTGGTATGCCCTTGATTCAGCATATTCTTTCAGCATATTCAAACTGTCCCTCTGATCTGGTGATTTTAATTTTAAGACCGTATTCTCTGCTTAAACGAATTCGAATTTCATGTGAATGAGAACTTGTTATATCTACATGCATAATTATTTGTTTTTTCAATTTTATTTCAAGATTAACAGTTTTAAGACAATTGATGAAATGATTGATGCGTTTGTCATTCAACTTTTTTTTATTGGATCTGCAGATAACATGAAGTTTACCAACTTCCATGTTCCTGAATCACCTCGGCGGTCCAATTCTACTAGTCGCGATAGACTTATGTTTTCTTCCTAAAAGCGCTTTAATTAAGCATAGCCGTTAGGTGGTCTTGTCCATCATTCCAACCTTTGCAAGTAGTTTTCTTTTTGGTCAATGTTTCATCGGATAAGGCAGTAAAATCGCGGGTATGTTAATGCCCCCAATAACATACCAAGTGAAATAACGAACAAAATGGAGTCTCACATAGATCTATATGCATTTCGTACATATTAAGTGTAAGCTATATGCCAATTATCTGTCTCACACAGGTTTGACGTTATAAAATGTTTTAAAATTTTGTACTGTAATGAGGGTACCCAGTCGGCAGGTGATCACGTGACTCCTGACAAGTTATTGCAACACAGGTACCACAAATGGCCAGCACATCCCAAAAAATATTAAATATAACCTAAAGTCCATCCTCCGCGACGACTTGTAGTTCCTATTTTCTAAAAAGTATCTGTGTTTTGAACGATTTTCATTCTTTATTGTATTAATTTAATAATTTCAATAGACCAAAAGCATGAAACGTCAATTTCTGCTTAAATATGACGTTGAAAATCAAAACATACTCATCCAGAAATGACGAAACAGCAGAATTCATTACTGTCAATAAATAATGAAATGGTATACAAATTTTCAGGTAAATAAAAATGTGACACGAAGTTTTTATTGCTGATTATATTATTGTTGCATTTCGTTGACGAATAAAACGATCCAGTGACTAGGTTTTGTTACTTCCCTTTACTTCAAGCTCCGGATCTCTAACGTGTCCAATTCTATTATAAAAAACGACATCCGGCTAAATCCTTTAATTTCACATTTAAGATATATTGATGATGTTCTGCCTCTTAATAATCCTCATTTCAGTGAGTGTTTACATGTCATATATCCTAGTGAACTTGAAATAAACGAAACTACAGACTCTAGATGTATTCATGTTTAGACCATTTCCTTTACACAGATGGACAACTCAAATTTGAGATCTATGACAAACGTGACGATTTTAGTTTTCCTATCGTCAACTTCCCTTTCCTGAGTAGCAATGTACCCTTTTCCCTGGAATATGGCCTTACGGGTCCCAGTTGGTACGCTATGTCAGAACCTGTTCTAACTGCAAGGATTTGAGGAAGAAAGGTTGAAATCTTCAATTCGCAAGATTTACCGTCGCCATCACGAATTGGTCGATCTGTATAATATTTCTGTGTCAAATTGCTGAGAATGTATTTTCGTCATCGTATATCCTACACGTGTCCATTTATATTTACTACCGAATGCGTTTTCGTGACCTTTGCTAAAGGACATGATTATGTGGTTGCATGACGGGTGATGCATTCTGGAGTTCATGCAATCCCAGCTGTTTGTACACTTGAACTTGTCATCTCCAATGGACTCATGAGTTCGAACGGATTATGCACAATTTCGATTTCTACGTGAAAAAAGCAGAAAAAAATTTTAAAATAGTGTCAATATATAATAAAAAGGAGAAGTTGTAAAATATGTTTTTTGCGCCAAAATGTAAACATTGCATACTGACGAAAGCGGATGCATATTACATATTGATACTATTTTTTTTTTAAATTTCTGCTTTTTTCACGTGGAAATCGAAACGTCAAGTCACTGCTAGTTATCATTCCTGAAAAATCCGTATATTATATTCGAGTTTGACTCGCAGTTTAGACTACTTTTTCATTTACTGGGGGTCTACACCGCCATGGAAGCTGTAACAGGTCACCGAAGACAAAAATCGGTGATAAAATACCTGTTTCGTCTTAAGTAGGGATTAAATGTAGGTTTAAACGTTATTGATGATTAAAAAACATGTCACGAGTTGACAGAAGTACCTCCAGCATGTCGCTAAACATCAGCTTTCGTCAGTATGCAATGTTTACATTTTGGCGCAAAAAACACGTTTCACAGCTTCTCTTTTTTATTATATACTGACACTTTTTAAAATTGTTTCCGCTTTTTTTCAACAGAAATCGAAACTTCAAGTGACTTTTTACTACTTTTTATATTTAATAAAGCGCTATTTTTGAATTATCAAAATGTTCTGAGGAAATACGGTCAATTAGCCAAAATTTTAATGATTTCAAGTGTAGATATATTTATTTACCATCATTTAGAAACCAGTGCGCAGCATTTCATGCTTCCAATGGCGATTCCTGGGATCTGGGAAAAGGGGGAGGCAGACTTATTTTTACAAAAGCAACGAAATATTACAGAATACAATACCATAGTAAAGCTGAAAAGTAGATTATCAAATGAAGTCACTTGTAGTACTATTAATGAAAAGTCAACAGCTTTTTGAAAAGGTCTCATATAGAAGGGGGAGTGATATCAATAACATCACATAAATATAAAACAATTAATTATATGACTCGATGCAAAAACTGTGTACTATGATATTATACATTGTACTATTCTAGACTAAAATAACCATAAAAATATTCTGTATCCATTATAACTTTAATCTTAATATGTGTATACAATTTAAATAATTATTCTAAAACTCCAAAACAAAATGTCCTTTATTTATATGCATAGGCAAATGTCAACAGAAAAGTTGGCAATTCACATGACTAAAACAAATTGTACATACAGATCCTAATTCTGATTTCTCCAGGTAAAAATGCAATAATCTATACTGAGAAGTATTCACTAATCAACTATTGTGCTTGATATGCTGACCTTCATTATACATGTATCTTGCCCCTGTTTTGCCAAGATGATGAGTTTTTGTGGGGAGAGGAGTGAGAGGGGTTTTAAAATAAACTGTCCAGGTTTTAATTGTTTATTTCTGATACCTGTTCTAACCTGTGTTGGTATCCCATTAACCTTAATACCACCATATTTTATGTGCCAGTTCCAGTCCAGTATCTAGATGTTCATTCCTGTCTTTTGTCATTCATGTTTGCTGGTTTTGGTGTGTTCAGTTAGATTGTTGACAGTCAATATGGTGTGTTGTTTAGTCTACTACTTTATATATAATTTTCTCAATATCTGGACATGATATCCAATAATAATATATCAGTAACTTCCCTTTTCATTTCTTATTTCAGTTTTTCTCCAATATTAATCTTTGTAAATAAGTAAATACCTCTTCTTAGTCATGAATTTGATCCAAACAGATGAAATCAAGTTTTTTAATATCATGCATGTACCAAGAAAGTTTTGAATGATCTTACATAATTAAGTAAAAAAGATTTCAATTACATTTGTATTTATCACAATTATCATGAAATGGACTACACTCGCTGATGTGCTGACTAAATCTGTCTTGCCCGTTTCACATTTACAGTTACAGTGCTACCTACAGTCATATTTGATCCAAGTACATACTTTTCACAACATGTAATGAATTTTCCATTTTTCCAGTTTTGCATAGTATGAAACATAATATATATTATTTTAGTGAAATATTTTAATCCAAAAGCTTGAAATCAGAATTAGCTTGTTGTGTACACGAAATAATTATATCAACATTTATCTGATCATTCCCTCCAAAAATTTCCTAGTATGTATTCATAAAGATGTATTTCAAGATTCAAATGTTGAAAACCACAAAACTGTCGCTTGGGTTGAATGATTCACATTATTTCAATCCACCTGACGTTCATGACCTAAACAATAAATAAATAAAATTGCAGGTATATTTATGTATGATTATGTTTATTAGTAGTGCAACAATTATAATATTTAGACTTCAGTTATAATGATACAAATATCAAACTGTCAATTCCTGCTCTTTCCTCCTGCTACTACTTTGAAAATATACCATTCATAATGTTACGTAAAAGAATGTTTGGAATTATGGGCTTTTCCCAAATAATATAGAGACTAAAGACTCTAGGAAATTAAGGTAACCAGGAAGGTAGGCACACATTAAAAGTATTTCCAACTACAGCTGTTTTGGAAATAGATTCAAACTCTGTTTATGTATATGGAATTCAACATTTTAATATGCACTCTGTTACGGAATCAAGACCAACAGAACTCATCAAACCAAAGATTGTTTTCATGGCATGTCATATGAACTGCAAGTACATATGTAAAATATACTTTGTAAAGAAACTAATTTATGTTCATAAGTTGTAATACGATTCCTCCTTTCTTGAAAACAGCTTCTGTAATTAGTAAATTTTAGTCAGGGATTCATTTAAAGATACAGATTTAAAATATAATTTGACTTTTTATATTTACTTTCAAAAGATAAAATACGAGTATAAATAATTAGTCTCTCAACACTGTATCAACTGATTATAGACAAGCAACCTGCCACAAAAACCATTATGTGCAATGAATACAGGTGAGTTCTCCACAGATTTATAAGTAGCTAATACAAAGGACAGAAATGAAAGAAAATCTAGCTGTCAAAAATACAGATATTATCAGTAGAAGTAAACGTAAAATTCCTCTTCTTCAATTGATGCCTTGTTAAGATGAAGGATATTCTATTTTCTGATAATTGGATACTTATTCTCTTAATCAAGTTTTCCATGCAAAATATTATATGAGCTTACTAGCTAGTTGCAACAAACTTTATTTTTCACTTCTGTATGGTAAGAAGAGTATGCGGTTGTATGTGTGTTGGGGGATGGCCTGTGTGTCTAGCAGGCCTTACAAATCCACTGGTCAGAGGTCCAGGATTCGGACCTGTTGATTTCTGGTCTTGTAAAGACCGACGGACCAGTAAAATTGTCAAATGTAGAACTTGAATAAAATGAAAGATTCCAAAGTCCGAATGGCAGAGTTACCTTGTAATTTTGTTCCAACTTCAAACTGAAGTTTGCCGTATTCAACAACTCTTTTTTTTTTCTTTTTTTTTTTTTTTTTGGAGTAATCGTTGTCCGCTTACATACTATATATTCCTCTTATTGGGAGGAGACGGACGGAAGATCACCTTTGCGGTTTACTGATTCCTCCAGTTCAGTAAGCGTATTTGTGATGCAGTTTAAAAAAATATGGACCAGAGGTCATTGACTGCATTTTTTAAGGTCGGTTATGTCGACTGTGACACAGACAACCTTGAAAAAATTTCAGACATGTGCTGAAGCAGGATTAATTAAAGATCAACGTTACGATAACCTAAAATGCAAACATTTCAAAAAAGGCTAGATTTCTTTGGGTTGATGTTGGCAGTACTAATTGTATCGACGATGACGCTGAGAAAATTATGTTGTGTATTTGCTGCCGTAAGCACCCAGAATTTGACAATAAAAATGGCACCCTATTTTTGGAAACGTCAAATATGAAAATTGACACGCTCATTGCACACGACATAACCAACGAACGTTTGTTTCCTAGTAGACAGTACTTTCTCAGCCGATTTGTGACGAAAGACAGTAGTCATTTGTCAGTGAGTATCAACGTTAAAAATTATAAACGAAGACTACTACCTTCAGTTGGTGAAACTGTCATATAAAAATCTTTGTTCAAAATGAATGATGAGGAAAAAAACAAAATGAAAATACTTTTTAATACTGCATATGCTGTGGTCAAAAAAGGAAAGCCATTTTCTGACTGTCTTTACATATACGAGTTAAATGAACCTAATGGACTTCCCATTAATGGACCTTACAAGAACATTCCTGCGTGTGCTACATTTATTAATAGTATTGCAATGGTCTACGGAAAGAAATACTCAGTTGTGAATTTCTGAGCATCATGTTAGATGGTTCTATAGACAGATCTGTTATAGAATGAGAAATTGTATACTTGAGGTAAAGAGTCTAGTATTATCTATTCTTGTACATCATGTGTATAAATTACTAAAAAGAACCACTTTTAATATGATATGTAAATAGTGAAAGTAAATATTTCAATCAACCATATCACAGTAACTACTGTTATCACAAACTTTATGTAAACCTGATACATGTAGTAATCAGTTACCCATCAGTATTTTTGGGAAAGTCCAATTTTATGGCCTTTAAATTACAGGAAATATTTTCAGTACACTTTTATACATGTAGCAAATTAAACACAGAACTACCAGTAGATAGTTTAATATGTCAATAATAAAACCAAGGTAGAATAATCCCCCTCCCTCCTAAAAAAAAAAGCCCCAAAACAGGAGTGAACAGTTTCCTCGAATAAAATCTATTCTCACAATACAAGTATATGCATCTGTACTTCTCAGTTAAAATTTGACCCTTGAATATAACAAGTAAGTAAAGTTCAAATAATTCTTACATATAGATGTAAAAATGAACGCATGAATTATATTCAAAATTTTTACATTACATGTATATAAGAATTCTTTAGACGTTTGAACTTTATTAGTTATTCCATATAAATGTTCTCTGAAAAGAGAACAATTTACTTTTTTCCAGGTATGTTCTACCGTCAGCGGGTTTTCCAGTATGTCGTCAAATTGACATTGTTGCTCTCAAGAATAGAACTGCTGCGACGGAAGTTTTTATGCAATTTAGGATGCATTGTCAAATGCATTAGATTTATCTCTGGAGCAGATAAAACCAGAATATTCAGAAACTAGAGCACATGACTCCTAGCTCTAGGGTAAATATGAAAGAATTTATTGGGAAATATAACTCAGAGACATTCTGTATCAACAAGTTAAACTTCATAACGAAGGAAGCAGTAGTGAAAATTATGAGAATGACAAAAACATATCCAGATTTTTAACTGAAGTGATTTTGTACATCAAATAGAGGGTTACTGAATTGTACAACCCAGCATTTGCTTTGTTCAGTATATTAAATTGTAATGAATGTCCAACTGATGTTCCACATTCGGATTATTTGGTGTCTCAGCCAGTCAACAACGTCTTCAATGTTATTTATAAGCTTTACTGAGCATGAAAAACAATGCATTGTAAAGCAGTGGGCTTTACTGAAAGCCAGAATCAGACATTTAAGGTTACAACGTTTTATTGATGTTTACTCAGTTTTGTTTCTTGAAAAGGACTCTAATATATCTGTTATTTTTAAATTGATCGAACTTTTTCTTGCTGTTTCACAATGCATAACAAATTGTGAGAAAGGGTTTTCTTTACAGAATATTACTAAAACTGATAAAAGAGCTACGTTTACACAACAGAATCTTAGAAACCAATTATTAATTATGTTAGAAGGTCCCAGTATTACTGACTTTCGTGCAGAATACAGCATTGCTTTTTGGTTTAGTACTAGTAGGGGAAATGCATGTTACATGGACATAAGTCTTGGAACTCTAAATCCAAAGATAATGAACTAAGCAGGATGAATTCCTTTATATGGCAGAATAGCTAGTTTGTATATACCTTGACTGAATTAAAGTTATAGAACTGTTTTATCTATTTTTCCTTTCTTAAAACATCTTGTAAATATTCACCTTCAATTAATGTTATTTCAATGTACATGTACATGTCACGAGTATATTAAATCACACTTTGACTACCTAGACATTTAGAAACCACGTAACAGAAAAAAAGAATTAAAGAAATAAATAAGTAACTACCTTGTCATGTATAAACCACATAACAGAAAAAAAAAGAATTTAAAAAAAAATAAACACTTTAACATACACAATTGCTGAATCCTGCCAACTTTGTTTCATTTCCGTCGGGTTGTTTCAGAGAAAAGAATTTTAGTACATTTCTCATTGAGTCCTGATAAAATTGGCAGCCATCAGGCATTTCTGATCGGCACCAAAAGTATAAATTTGGTAGGGGACCATCTAAGAAACATTATGACAACATTACGGTTCCTTTGGCTCTGTGATTTCTGACAGGATCGTTGAACATTTAATCAGTCAGACACATCATTTGCCTTGGCGGCCATAGTGAAGTTACAATCAGCCCCAAAAGTACCAAGTTTTTTTAAAGGACCATACCAACCTTAACTTGCTTATAAGAAGAAAATCAAGAAAACTAGAGGTTCATCCGAGCCTGCATCGCTCAACTGATTTCATCCTGGCAAATAGGCAAAATAACGTTGTGTCCATGTTGAGTAGTAGGCTGAGCTTGTGGACATACTTTTGAAAAGGAACCACCAAGTACAATACTCTCAAGATTAAAACTGAACAACATGATCTGCAAATTAAGATTTGTAAATGATTTTTTGGTCAAAATACAGCATATTGCATATCGAACGGCAGAAGCATTCAGGAAAGATTGTTGGAATTTCAGCCAATCAGAACACATCATTCACCCTGACGGTCATGTGGAATTACTGACGTTTTAGACATTTTCCATTGAGTTCTATGTTAAACTTTGACCCGTGGTGGCGGCCATCTTGGACAAAAAGTTTGAACTTGGTAGAGAACCATTAAAGAAACATTGTGACAACATTACATGACGAGGAGATTGCTGAAATGTCGGCCAGGCGGGGTGGCAGCCATGCTGAATTTCAAATCGGCGGCAAAAGTGTAAGCTTCGTAGAATACCATCCAAAGAACAGTCCTGCCATTCTTTGCTTCCGTTTTTTAAGTGATTTCAGACAAAAAGACTTTTTCGACATTTTTCACGGAGTCCTATGTTAAACTTAGTCCCGTGGTGGCAGCTATCTTTGATTTCTGGTCGGCACCAAAGTACAAACTTGGCAGAGGACAATCTAAAGACCATTATGATAGCATTGCAATTTTATCGACCATGTAGTTTCTGACAAGATTACTGAAATTTCAGCACATCATTCACACATATTGAATTTTCCATCGTAACCAAAAGTACAAACTTTGTAGAGGACCATTCAAGGAACATTCTGGCAAGTTTGCTTCCATTCTCTAATGTGGTTTCAGACAAAAACTCTGTTTTGGATATCGCCCATTGAGTAATATGTTAACTTTGTCCTGCGGTGGCGGCCATTTCGGATTTCCGATCGACACCAAAAGTACAACCTAGATAGAAGATCATCTAAGAAACATTGTGACAACAATGCAGTTCCCTCAGCCATGTGGTTTCTGACAGGAAGACTTGAAATTTAAGCCAATCCGAATACTTTATTAGCTCTGGAATGGTGGCCAAGTTGTATTTCTGATCGGCAATTCCATCGACCATATGATTTCTGATAAGAAGAGACAAAATTTCAGAACAATCAGAACACATAATTTACCCTAAGGCTTGCGGCCACGTTAAATTTCCAATCGGCATCAAGAGTATCAGTTTTGTAGAGGACCATCCACGGAACTTTCCTACCAAGTTTGTTTCCGTTCTCTACTGTGGTTTCGGACAAAAATACTTTTTCGACATTTCCCATTTAATCTTTTGTCTCGAGGTGGCGTCCATCTTGGATTTCCGATCGGCACCAGAAGTATAAACTTGGTAGAGCACCAGCTAAAAAACATTATGACGACATTACAGTTCCATCGTCCATGTGGTGTCTGACAAGAATATTGTTGAAATTCACCCAATCAAAACACATTCTTCTCCCTGCCGGCCATGTTGAATTTCCGATCGCCATCAATAGTATAACTTTGTAGATGACCGTCCAAGACACTTTCCTGCCAAATTTTCTTCCAATCAATCGATTAGCTTCAGTGGACAAAATTGAACTATGAAAAGCTAACGGAGACGACAGACGCCAAGTTATGGCATTGGCTCACATGTCCCTTTGGGTGAGGTGAGCAAAAGCTGCATGGAAATCAGCCAAAAAAATACAAAAATTCCACTACTTTGCTAAAATTGAAATTTGGCCCCTTTGACCTTTTAAATCTTGGAAATCGTTAGACTCATGCTTAATCTGTTGTCATATTCTCCCGAACAAAAACCTGTGTTATACAATCCATTTTTGACCAATTTTCAGGTATTCCCTATTTCAGGAGTGTCATTTAACCCCCGAAGTAAAATAAAAAAAAATATATAAGGGATTCCGCGGATCCCTGTGTCTCGCCTGCTTCCCGCAAAATCAATTAAAGATTACCAGTACAAAATACAAAAAAGTTGGCTCCAGTTAACAGTCAAATATGTCAAAATGTCCACACAAAAAATCTGAAGTGCATGGATTTCACGTGGTTTTTTTTTTTTTTTTTTTTTTTTTTTTTTTTTTTTA
>JAOXYI010141042.1:0-11668 GCA_028566495.1 Lithophaga antillarum | reverse complement strand
CCCCCACCCCCACAAAAAAAAAAAAAAAAAAAAAAAAAAAAAACACATTTCAGGTGTGTCTATTATATTTGAGAATTAAAGAAAATTTGGTTGAAATGTATTAGAAGGAACCAACTACAGTAAACATATATCTTATTAAATATTCATCACAGGTTTTCAGTATTGGTAACATTTTGATTATTTTACATTTTCGCATTTCGTTGTTATGACGTAAATCTAGAGTTAATTACTACACACGCATAATTAAACGTCATTACGGCTTTTGATATCCTGATTATCAAACAAGTGTATATACGAACAGTTGATTATATTAGTAGATTTTGATAAAGCACCGTTTCATGAATATTGTAAGTGCAGATGATTTATTCTCATGTGTACAATTACCGAGGATTTCGCTAATGAGGAGTCTCGTAACTGCCGGTTAAAATTAAAATACTTACCTCCCCCTCTACATAGAATTATAAGACGGTCAGCACGTAGATCTTTGAGCTATAGTTAACACTGCGGAATCAGAAAAAGCTTCAGAATCAGTAACGGATAAGCGAGAGTGTGTGTACAAGTGTCGCTAGCTGTAGTGTCATCCAGAATCAAGATCTGAAACTGAATTAAAGTCAACTAAACCGTAAAAATGACAATTATTGTACAAAGGATGACAAAATATACGTAAGAAAATGGTTTCTGCTTAAATATATTTAACCTGAACATGCTGAATGTCTAGAAAAGACACAAAGATGTGATTTTCTGCAACAAAATTCAAACTGTTTTCTATTCTATCGTATACTACCGTGGGGTATTTTATCTGTCTTTATTTAAGAAAAACATATGTAACAAACAATAAGTTAGCTTTTACATCGCATTATGTAAATATATAAATAAATGTTTGTTGTAAATAGATTATAGATTAATTACTAAATTAAAAAAAAAAAGAAATTGAGTCCTGAAAATAAAAGTCTTCACAAAAAGCATCTTTCAATTCGATTGTTTTCCTACAAATTTATATTAAAATCACAAAATAATGGTGGATCGGATTGTTTTTACTCTGGGCAACACGACGGATGCTTTACGCAGTGAAAAACATGTTTTCCCTTCCGGATCACCTGATTTCACTCTGGGTTTTTATGACATTTCGAGTTGTCTTATTTTTATACCCCGCCTAGAAAAGGCGGAGGTATATATGAATTCCCTTGTCTGTCGACTTTTTTTGTCCAACACATTTTCATCTATTCCTTTGAAACTACTTGGTCAATGGCAACCATTTTTTAATTTGCTCTTTTCTTTGGTAGAGATCCAGGCATGTCATTTTTTGCTGAACGGTATAAAGAACTATCGGCCAATATCATGATATTGCCCGCTCAGTTGCATTTTAGAGTTTTTTGTTCTACTAAAACACATTCGTGACACAGACGTTCACAAATAAAATCAATGAAATAAAAATATAGTTACTTATATTTCTGTCAATATCCAGGTTTATGGACACCCTAGGGAATATTATAAAGACAGAAGTACAACAAATATCAGAAATTTATCTCCCGAATTTGTAAACTTTGACAAGAATTTATTGTTCTAAGAGAAAAAAAAAACACGATTTACTAACATTGCAAAATATCAAACAAATAGTACCTTTAGTAATTAGCATTGTGTTGAATAAGTAACTTTCAGGGGCACTTCGGTGACCGATAATTCTGGGTAGTTGGTGATACCTGCTTATCGATCACTGCAGTCTATCGCCTCAAAGGTATGAGTTCTCACCTAAATTTGGGCTATTGCAGAAATGACGGTGTATTCGATTTGTACCTTGTGTGATAATGGTGTACTAACCAACTGTCAAAAGTCATTGGTTCTCTCAGTTACACCTGTTTCCTCCACCATTAAAACTGGTCACCACAATATTGCTTAAAAATTCCTAAAATTGCCGTTCAGCCAATCAAATCAATCTATTTAACCAGTTTGATTAAATCGGAGCATTCAGGTAAATTTTAATGTGAATTTAATGCAGCTTGTTTTGGACAAATGATGTCTGCGATCAATAACATCTCGAACCATAAAAACTACTGCTAATGCAACATCAAATGCAATGTCTATTCTGACTGGATAATGCTGAACGTTTGAGGAGGTAAAATACCAGATCTACATTCTTGAACTTGACGCGCACTCGCAGACGATGTTTTTGGTAATTTAGAATGTTAATTTTTCAGGATTTTAATCGTTGCATTAGAAAAGGGATAACTCTGTTGTAGTTCAATATTTGCCTATGTCAATCTAAAATTTACAGTCACAAATATCCGTTTTAGTGGATCCGCTAAGGGGTCGTCAGGAAAACTAAAATTGCAACTGACGTCGACAAATATTCAAATACAATGAATCTAGTAAACGGATTGTATTAATTTTACGCATCAGATATGAGCATTCAGTTAAACAGATCTTGTCAGTGGCGGTATAGCAAAATATTGGAAAATAAATAATACAGCAGTCTTTTAAACAGAAAAGATCAAAACAAGCAAAAGATAAAATTAAGGATAGCATGTAGAAGTACATTATGCATTAATTGTAGATTTTAAATATTTCTCTTTACAGATGGAAAGGTAAAAATGTTTCTACCGCAGAAGTTGCAAATCTTATTTCAGAATTACCATTTATAGCAGACACTTGTGTATATGGAGTTACGATTCCAGGTATGAGAAGTTGTATATTATCCTGTTACATACTGTAATAATATGAGTAACATTATTAGGAATTTAGCACG
Organism: Lithophaga antillarum; assembly: GCA_028566495.1. NCBI lineage: Eukaryota > Metazoa > Mollusca > Bivalvia > Mytilida > Mytilidae > Lithophaga > Lithophaga antillarum. The sequence goes on along the minus strand of JAOXYI010141042.1, from coordinate 8,925 downwards.
AGGCATACTGTTCCGATTTTAATAGATCACATTTACATGTTTCAATCGATGAAATCTTCACGTGAGGTCAAATCTGTTAGTACTTACCAAGAATATGTACCATGTTTGCTTGCTGTTCTTCGTTTTAGGTCTAATATGACATTCAACAAATTTAGTTGTATCGTGTCGATAAGTTTATTGATAGAGTCAATCGGAATCCCCAAAAAGAATACCTTCGGCAGGTCTCTGTAAGCTTGATCACATGACGATCGAGTCGAGAGCACCTCTTTGCATCATGTGCATCTAAAAATGTAGAATTGGTATTCAGAGCGCTTTTTTTAAACCTTGTTTTGGCTTTGTATGTTATATATTATGTGCATTTATATTCATATCATTCCTTTTTAGCTTAGCTGGCCAAAGACCATATGAGCTTTTGCCATTATTTGGACTCCGTTATCTGTTTGTCCGTGTGTTCTCCGTCCATATACATCGTGTCATCAGAAACCACATGGGTGATTGAACAGAAACTTTACAGCAACGACCTATGGATGGTACTCTTTTTGCCAGTTGGACATTCATTATGGCTGTCACAGGGCACGATGATTTATGATTTGCTGAATTTTCAATAAAATTCCGCATTTCGTGGCGATCGGACCTTTAATTTGGCCACCATGACACAGGGTAGAACTATTTTCTGTTTGAAAAAAAATCTTCTTGTCTAACACAGCTGGGCCGAATGAACTGGGACTTCACAAAAAATGATTTATGGATGTTCATCTAAAAAGTTTCTTTATGTTGTTCCATTCGAAAAGTCAATACGGCTTCCACAGGGCAAAATTCTTTCCGACTGGCAGAAATTCCGACGGTCTTGCCTGAAACTTAATGAAATTATCTATGAATGATCTTTTACGAGGTTTCCTTATTTTGAGCTGATTGGACATTCAATCTGGATTCCAAAGGTCAAAACGGTTTCTGATTGCCTGAAACTTAAAAACAAGCTTCATGTCTGAAACCATTGGTTACTTCAATGAAATGATCTATGGGTGGTTCCTTATTTTGTGCTGTTTGGATAACCAATATGGATGCTACAGAAAACAGTAGATTCTGATTGGCTCATATATCTTCTTGTCTGAAATGATTTGGCTGATTGAACTCAAACCTTTTCAAAAGTTCCTCATTTCGCTCCAATCTGACATACCATTTCAGGCTGTGAAGGACAAGCCGGAATGGCAGCTATCACATTAATGATCTGTGTTCATAAATATAGTAAAACAATACTGTTCAGACATGATAAGACAACACCAATGAATAAGATAGGTCTGTCGCCAATACCTCTGAATTTGAAGGAAACGTTGTCTTGTTCATCTGCATAATTATTTTAACCATAAAGAATGCTACAGTCGACAGAATATGTAGAGGAAGCTGCAACCACAAGTTTTAAGTAAGGATGCTACCCAAGGGGTAAAATAAACACAAAAGGAAACTCAAAAGAATGAAAGACATAACTTCTGCATACAACAGAGAGGTCATATGTCTCGAAAGGAACGTGAGGCACCTGTCATGGTGTTGAATTCTTAAGGCAATGATTTGCTGTCATTTACACTGAAAATTCTTGCAGGGGTATTAGTTACAAGAACCAAACGTTAAATATGTTTATTCAGTAAGAATATCTTATTAGATTATACTCTTGATTAGCCTAGTGTACTTCAGTGAATGGAAGCATAACATCACTGTTAAATGATATCTCTTCGTTATATTATAGTTCCCATCTTTCAAATCTTAGTAATACTGGTTTGGCGAAAGTCCTGTCAAAGACTGAGCTGCAATCATTTCATTTAAATGCGAGTTCAAATCTGACAAAAGATCTTGAGGTACACCAATCGCTATTATCTGGATGAAAAAGGAAAAACATAAGATAAGAAAATTTGACACATGGATATCCCTTTTCACAGATGCTACTGTTAAATTCTCGAACGAACACCATCATTACGAAAAGACAGAAAATATCTCATTCTCAAAGATTTATTGATTGTTGTTTAATCAACAGTATTTAATTAATAATGAAATTAAATACAAGAAATGGAAATTTTCTGTGAAACTGTTACAATATTACTTGTCAAACATACATTTTAATATGTGTACTTGAAAAACCAAAGAATTAATATACAACTAAACTTTCGAATCTTTATCCTCTGAATCCCTTATTTTGTATATTTTATGCGCTTTTGTGTGTGTATGTGTTATATATCTATATATTTTTCAAGAAACGTCACATTTTTAATATTTTGTCTTATGACTAATAAATATTTGTCTTACAATGATAGAGTGTTCTGTTCTATGGACAGAATCATCAGTCGCCAGAATATTTTTAGAATTTTTATCGGACCATTTTTTTATGTACCTTTAAGTTTATTGCAAGTTAAATGATAGCAATCCAAATCTCTGTTTACAAAGTTTGAATGTTATGTTAGGACTGATCCCATGTTTAATGTAAATGAATATCATACGAAATACCACAGTACAAAGGTTAAAAAATATACAGTAATGGACCTTCATATTCATCACGCGATCACAGTCTGTCACAGTAATAAAGGTCCTCAACGATGTGCAAAACTCTTACCCTAAAGTGAGTGAAAGACCCTTTAGCCTGAAATTGAGGCCAAATCTATTCTTCACGTCAATAAATGCTACAGCTAGATCTTTGTGTACCAAAGATTTCAGATAATCAGCAAGATAATCGTACTGTTATCATTTCGTTCGTCGCCAAAGATGCTGCAGATATAAGGTTTATAATTGTTTAACTTAAGTAGTATATACGGGACAAAATCGGGACGATTCAAGTGAAATTTGTTCTAGAGCAATCTAAATCTTGGTTTAGATTGCTCTACAACCAAATTCCATTTTATGAAAAAGTCCCAATTCTCTCTCATTAGCAGTTAGAAGGGGTTTAAAGCATCCTAGCATTGATTTTAAGTTTTTCAACTAGATTGCCTTTTTTCACCCAAGCAATTTATTTATGAATTAAACTTTTTTTTACTTTTCTCCACATCACATGATTAAGTAACAGCTTGCGCAGGTAAATTAGTTTCATTCATAAATTAGGTGTGTATATATGACGCATTTGCAATCGATACAACACGATAGTAGCTATTGCGCATTAACCTTCAGTTGATCAAACGTACAAGGAGAACTAACATGTCCAGCGGTTTGAAACGCGGAAATTCATATATTTATTTGTTTTCGACGAAAACTTGTTTTCAGGAACTTGGACTGATATTTTTTGGTGTTAGAACAATTTTGAACAATATATGTGCGTTTACACGCTCTGGATGGATTAATACTGGAAAATTCTAGAATATCATGTGGTAATGTTGTTTCAGGTTATCTTAATTCATGGATAAATGGAAACATTCCAATCAACTAATTTTGTGTTAACAAAATAAGTTCTAATTCATTAACCTTGTTACTCCCAAATAACTAATCAACCTTGTGGACTAAATGAACTTGTCTATCAGTGCTAGACAAAACGGAAGTGATGTAGTCTATCAGTGATAGAATTTTGTACTAGATGAACTTGTCTATCAATGCTGGAATTTTGTACTAGATGAACATGTCTATCAATGCTAGAATTTTGTACTAGATGAACTGGAAGTGACGTAGTCTATCAGTGATAGAAAATTAATTAATTCTTTTACTTAAGCAGTTTTTGAATTCGTTTGTTAACTTGTTTGTTAACTTATCAACCTTGCAACCAAACAACAAACTAATCTTGCTCATCAACTTTGTTTCACCCAAACAAACTAGTCACCCAAACAACAACTAATCTTGCTCCCAAATCTCGTTACATTGTTGTACACTTGTTGCTCATCAACCTTGTTTCACCCAATCAACTAATCAACCTTGTTACTCCCAATCAACTAATCAACCTAATTAGCCTTGTTACTCCCATCAATTAATCAACCTTGTTACACCCAATCAACTAGTCAACCTTGTTGCTCATCAACCTTGTTTCATTGGAACTTTGTTTCACCCAAATAACTTATCAATCTTGTTACACCCAATCCATGGGATAACAAATTTAATCAACCTTGTTACTCCCAATCAACTAATCAACCTTGTTTCATTCATTCAACTAATCAACCTTGTTTCAACCAAATAACTCCCACTTGTTTCACCCAATCAACTAATCAACCTTGTTTCATCCCATCAATCTAATCAACTTTGTTTCACCCAATCTCATTACACTTGTTGCTTATCAACCTTGTTCCCAATCAACTATCAACTTTGTTTCACTCATTACACTTGTTGCTTATCAACCTTGTTACTCCCATCAACCCAATCAACCAAATAATCTTGTTACACTTGTTCAAACAAATAATCTCATTAACCTTGTTTCACTTGTTACCTAATCAACCTTGTTGCTACCAATTAATCTCGTTCAGCTATGTTACCCCAACCAACTAATCAACTAATCAACTTGTTTCAACCAATCAACTAATCAACCTTGTTCAACCAACTAATCAAACTTGTTACTCCCAAACAACCAAATCATCCTTCGGCCCAAATCAACCTTGTTACTCCCAAATAATCCTATCACTCAATCAACCAAATAATCTCATTACACTTGTTGCTCATCAACTTTGTTTCACCCAAATAACTCCTTACACTTGTTCAAACAATCAACCTATCAATCTTGTTTCAACCCAAACAACCTCAACCATCTCATTCAACTTGTTTTTCATTCAACTTATCAACCTTGTTACTCCCAAACAACCAAATAATCTTGTTGCTCATCAACCTTGTTTCAACCAAACAAACTAACTTGTTTCAACCAAACAAACTAACTTGTTTCAACCTTGTTTCATCCCAATCAACCAATTAACCTTGTTTTCCCCCATTACTTATCAACCTTGTTTCAACCAAACAACTAATCAACTTCTTAACCTTGTTACTCCCAATCAACCAAACAAACTAACTTGTTTTCATCCCAATCAACCAACCAACTTGTTACTCAATCAACCTTGTTTCATCCCAAACTCATTTTGTTTCATTTCCCACTCATTCAACTTTCTTTCATCCCAAATAATCTCATCCCCCAATCAACTAATTAACCTTGTTACACCCAATCAACTTATTAACCTTGTTTCACTCAATCATCCTTGTTACACTCAATCATCCATCTAACCTTGTTACACTTGTTTCATTCAATCTCATTCCATCTAACCTTATTACAGTTGTTTCACTCAACCAAGCAAATCAACTCATTCAATCTTGTTTCACTCAACCAACCAAACAAACTAACTTGTTACATCCAATCAACTCATTCAACCTTGTTTCATCCCAATCAACAAATTATTCTTGTTTCACTTATTCATCTCATTACACTTGTTTCACTCAATTATCTATTTTTTCGTCACTCAATCAACCTTGTTTCACCCAAAAAACTAATTTTGTTTCACCAACTAATCTCGTTACACTTGTTACACCCAATCAATCTCATTACACCCAATCAACCTTGTTACTCCCAAAAAATTAATTTTGTTTCAACTAATTACACTCAATCATCCTATCAATCTCGTTACACTCAATCAACCAAATAATCTCATCCCATCTAACCTTGTTAACCTTGTTACACTTGTTACTCCCAAGTAATCTTATTACACTTGTTGCACCTAAACAACTAATCAACCTTGTTACTCCCATCAACTCATCGACCTTGTTTCACCCAATCAACTAATCAACCTTGTTTTACCAACTAATCCCATCAACCTTGTTTCATCCCAACAAATTAATCTTGTTACTCATCAACTTTGTTTCATCCCAATCAACTAATCAACCCAATCTCATTCAATCTCGTTACGCTTGTTACACCCAATCAACCGATCAAACTAATCAACTTGTTACAACCAATCAAACTAATCAACTTGTTTCACTCAATCAACCCCATCACTTGTTTCACTCAAACAAACTAATCAACTTGTTTCATTCAATCAACCTCATCACTTGTTTCATCCCAATGAACTAATCAACTCAATCATCTTGTTACACTTGTTACACTCAATCTCATCCCATCTAATCTTGTTAACCTTGTTTCACCCAAACAAACTAACTTGTTTCATCCCAACCAACCAATCAATCTTGTTTCAACAAATCAAGAAATCAATCTTGTTTCGTTCAATAAACTCATCAATCTTGTTACACCCAAACAAACTAACTTGTTACTCCCAATCATCCCAACAAATCAACCTGTCTGATCTCATTCAACCTTGTTTCATCCCATCAACTAATCACCCTTGTTACTTATCAACTTTGTTTCATCCCAACTAATCAACCTTGTTTCATCCCAATCAACTTTGTTTCAACCAATTAATCTCGTTACACTCGTTACACTCGATCATCCCAATCAACCTAACTAATTCATGAACCTTGTTTCACTTATTACTTATCAACCTTGTTTCACCCAATCTCATTACACTTGTAACTTTGTTTCACCCAATCAACTTATCAACCTTGTTGCTCATTAACCTTGTTTCATCCCAATCAATCTTGTTTAACCAACTAACCAACTAACCAACTTTATTACTCATCAACCTTGTTTCATCTCAATCAACTAATCAACCTTGTTTCAACCAATTAATCTCGCTACACTTGTTACATCCAACCTTGTTTTACTTAACCAACCTTGTTTCATCCAACTAATCAACCTTGTTTCATCAACCTTGTTTCACTTGTTACTAAATCAACCTTGGTTTTACCCCTTAAGTCTTCATTATTCTCATCGAAAATCGAAAGGAATGAGAATGATATGGGGTAAATGAGTTCTTTCAACCTTATTTCTTTCCTTGATATCATTGGATAACAAAACAAACTAACTTGTTTCATCCAATCAACTAATTAACCTTGTTTCATCCAAATAACTCCTTACACTTGACTTGTTCAACCTTGTTGCTCCCAAAAACTAACTTGTTTCACCTAATCAACCAATCAACTTGTTCCACCCAACCGTGTTTCAACCAATCAACTAATCAACTAAACTCATTACACTTGTTCCACTAAAATCAACTCTTGTTCAACCAGTTAACCTATCAACCTTGTTTCAACCAGTTAAGCAACCAAACTCATTACACTTGTTACTTATCAACCTTCATTCAACCTTGTTTCAACCAGTCAATCATCTAAACTCATTACACTTGTTACTTATCAACCTTGTTTCAACCAAACAAACTAACTTGTTTTCATCCCAATCAACTAATCAACCAATCAACAAATCAATCTTGTTTCAACAAATCAACCTTGTTTCACTTGTTTCATCCCAATCAAATAATCAACCTTGTTACTCATCAACCAAGCAACTCCTTCAACCTTGTTTTGTTTCAACCCAATCAACCAAGCAACTCGTTCAACCTTGTTACTCCCAATCAACAAACCTTGTTTCAACCAATCAACAAACTAACTTGTTCCACCCAACCTTCTTTCACTTGTTTTTTGCTACACCCAAATGAACCAATCAACCAATCAAACTAATCAATCTTGTTCCACCCAAAAACTTATCTTGTTTCATCCCAATCAACCAAATAATCTTGTTACACCCAATCAACCAATCAACTTATTAACCTTGTTGAACCAATCAACCTTGTTTCACTTGTTACACTCGTTCAACCAATCAACCTTGTTCAACCAATCAATCTGGTCTCATCCCAAGCAACCAATCAATCTTGTTTCAACCAATCAACAAATCAATCTTGTTTCAACCAATCAACATATCAACCAATCAATCTTGTTTCGTTCCAATCAACTATTCAATCTTGTTTTAACCAACCAACTAATCAACCAACCAACTAATCAACCAAGCAACTCATTCAATCTTGTTGCTCCCAATCAACCAATCAATCTCATTACACTTGTTATTTATCAACCTTGTTTCATTTGTTACTTATCAACCTTGTTTCATCCAATCAAACTAATCAACTTGTTTGAACCAATCAACAAGTCAATCTTGTTACTTATCAACTTATTAACCTTGTTACACCCAATCAACCTTGTTTCACTTGTTACAGTTTCAACCAATCAACTTATCAACCTTGTTCAACCAATCAACTTATCAACCTTGTTCAATCAATCAAACTAATAAACTTATTTCAACCAATCATCTCATTCAACTTATCAACCTTGTTTCATCCCAATCAATCTTGTTTCATCCTAATCAACAAATTAATCTTGTTACTTATCAACCTTGTTTGATCCCAATCAACAAACTAACTTGTTTCTACCAACAAACTAACTTGTTACTTATCAATCTTGTTTCATCCCAATCAACAAACTAACTTGTTTGAACCAATCAACCAATGAACCTTGCTACACTTGTTACACTTGTTACACTTGTTCAACCAATCAAACTAATCAACTTGTTTCAACCAACAAACCAACTTGTTACTTATCATTCTTCTTTCATCCCAACCAACAAACTAACTTGTTACCTATCAATCTTGTTTCATCCGAATCAACAAATCATCCTTGTTTCAACCAATCAAACAAATCAACTTGTTTCAACCAATCAAACTTGTTTCATCCCAATAAACAAACTAACTTGTTTCATCCCAATCAATTAACCTCGTTACACCCAATCAATCTCATTCAACAAATTACACTTGTTCAACAAACTAACTTGTTTCATCCCATCAACAAACTAACTTGCTTCATCCAAATCAACAAACTAACTTGTTTCATCGCCATCAACAAACTAACTTGTTACACTCAATCAATCTCAACCTTGTTACACTTGTTCAACAAACTAACTTGTTCAACTCATTCAACCTTGTCTCATCCCAATCAACCGATCAATTTGTTTCACCCTCCAATCAACCAATCAACTTGTTACTCATCAAATAATTTGATCAACAAATCAATCTTGCTCCCAATCAATTAATTAACCTTGCTACACTTGTT
>JAOXYI010140931.1:0-11669 GCA_028566495.1 Lithophaga antillarum | reverse complement strand
TCCTATTAGTACAGGCATCTATTATTGACTGTCACAGAACATGAGTGTCCTGTTAGTACAGACATCTATTACTGACTGTCACAAAACATGAGTGTCCTATTAGTACAGGCATCTATTATTGACTGTCACAGAACATGAGTGTCCTGTTAGTACAGACATCTATTACTGACTCTCACCAAAACATGAGTGTCCTATTAGTACAGACTGTCACCAAAACATGAGAGATCACATTATAAAGTCGTCTATTACTAAACGTTACATAATATGAGGGTCCTGTTAGTACAGAAGTCACTAGCATCTTACATCTAGGTTGGTAAGTTCCAGTGAGGTGTGATTTACGAAAACCTTTTCATACATAAGTGTACCAGCTACCTGTGGAACATCAATAGTTCTTTCCAGAAACGTTGGCTTTCCAAACCAATCAAACTGGTCATCACGATATAGATGGAAATTGTTCATGTGATGTTGATCATTTATAGCATCAGGAATGCACTCACGTTTATATTCCCATGATTTCCTCCAAACGGCTCCTATTTTCGGATTTAAATCTTTTGAATTTACTTTTTAAAGTGATTTTGTTTACGAAAACCCTGTATGAAATGAATTCATACCTGAGTTATTCATCTTTGTCCATGTGTAATAAGATAGAATGTTCAGTCTGTTCCTTCTACTGTTATCATTAGAATCCACTTTTCAATTAATAATTTAGTTCTATAAAACAAAATGTCGGAAAGTTGCACAATCTGTTTGTTTTAGTGACAGCTGTAACACGAAAGTGTTGAAGACAAGCCAGGTGTCTTAAAAATTGTCTGTGAATTATTTATCTTTTGTCTTATGTGTGTAATTTATCACATTCCCTTTGTTTGTGTTAATCGTTATTTCAGTGATTTGAATTTTTTTCAGCAAATGCCAGGATGGAGAATCTTAAACAAGTTGCCATGGGTACGTATTTAAATACCCCCATTTATTAATATATGTTTTACATTCCTGAATATCTTTACAGTGTTAAAACAACTTATGTAACTAAATTTTTCTGTTTCTAATAAAATTGTAGCAATTTCGAGAAAAAAAGAGTTTGGAATTTTCTCAATTATATTTTAATGAGAAATGGTGAATTCAGTTTAAATGTCAATGTGGTACAAGCCATCAAGGTCAGAACAGGATACACCCCATTTGTCAGGATACCTTCAATGTTGACTTTAAAAGCGATTCATGTACGCAAAGTCTCTTGAGCAATAAATTGAGATAAAAACAAGCAATATGATTAAAAATACAGATCTTCTATCCATGCATGTTCACTTCCGAAAGAACAAGGAAAGATAATCTGTATTTTACTTTAGAACTGTCTTCTAGTATTCTATATTTGTTTTAGACAGCCTGTACTTCTATGGTAAAATGTGCCTATATTTAACATACAGAAAGATATTCATGATAAAATATGACAATATTTACTTTTCAGAAATGTTGCAATTTTTGCTTACGTGCAAGTTTCTTAATCGAACAAACTAAATGCACAAGTGATCAGACATTTTCCATCTTACTCATGTTTTTGTTTGTTATTTTCTTTTTTTTTTAATCTTCAACTTAAGGATCTTTATATCATTCATTTCAAATTGATACATATCAGTTTGCCACACAATAGTGTTTACTTTGATTTTTTAAATACTTGTTCAAATTTTCTATTCCAGCTGATGGTGCACTAAGTACCCTTAGAAACAGTAAGTATCATCGGTATAGTCTGATTATCTATGCGGCACGAAGATCGTTGTGTAAATTTTAAATGCAAACCATTTTTATTTTTAAATACGGTAATTAGAGCCTGCATCTCTCGTCTGGTATTGCAGTGATACAAGTTTGACCACTAGATTCAAGAAAGAAACCTACACTTTTCATTTGAAGCTGAACAAAATACTGAAATATTTTTGTAAAGATGTTTCCATCGAAGCCTTGAAGCGTTTCTTAATCTTTATACTCCACAGACTTAGGCCATATAGATCTTGCAGCTTTCATTTCACACATTTTATTTTCCATGTCACAAATATGCTTCAAAACATAGTTCATTGCTGCAGAGCTTCCACTGAATCAGTCGGGTTTGTTCACATAAGATGATTTTTTTCAATTTAAGCCCATCAGAAATTACATTGTTCCAGGACAGCAATATTTAACGGCAGATCAACATGAAATAAGGGGACTTTATAAAGCGTTACTCATACATTATTGCTATAAAAATTTGGTTTAAAAGGCCCGGTTGATTCATACATTAAGATTTTTTTAATTTGAGCTCTTCAGAACCATCTTGCTCTGTGATGGTCATAAAAATATCACATCAGCGCGAAATGAAGAACGGTTTAAAAAAAACACTTTAATCTGCTGCAAAGTTTCGGTTCAATTGGCAAAGTGGTGTTGCACAGGAATTTCTGAAATTTCAGCCAATCTGAGACCACAGTGCCATTAAAAAAATGTAAAATAGCCATATTGCATGTCAGAACAGCATGAATCTGGACACGTAGTGGACTATCCACAGAAGTGGCCATACTGAATATCCGATCGAAACAGAATCGGAGAAATGTTTACTGAATCATCCAAACATATAGATAATTGCTACAAATTTGCATAGTGATTAACATAAGACTTCTGAAATTTCAATTAATCAGAAACCATAATACTGCAAAGTGGCCATACCGGATTTTTCCTTAGCAATAAAAAAAAACGAGGAAACGTTTTACAGGAACATCTGTAGATCATTTCTGTAAAGTTTCAGTTCAAATAACCATGTGGATTCGGACAAGAAGATTGAATATATTTCAGCCAATCAAAAACCATTTTGTCATGGGCAGCCATATGGAAAGTTCGATCAGCACGAAGTGAAGACTATTTTAGAGGACCATCCACAAGTCATTTATGTAATGTTTCACTTCAATTGGCCGAGTGGTTTCAGACCAGACGATTTTTGAAATTTCAGCTAATCAGGAAAAATGTTGCCCTGTGGTAGTTGTATTGGATGCTCGATTCGTGCAGATGTAAACGTTGTGTAGAGGACCATCCATAGATCATTACTGTAACGTTCAATTGTATCATCAGCCAAGTGATATCAGACAAGACGATTTTTGTGTGAAATTTCAGACAGTCAAAAACTCACTTTGCAATGTGCCGGTCATGTAGGATGTCGGATCGGCGCACAATGAGGAAACGTTATAGAGGATCATACACAGATCTTTTTTGTAAATATTCAGTTTGATTTGCTCAGTTGTTTTAGACATGACTACAAATTTCACCCAATTAAAAACATCTCTGCCTTGTGATAGCCATACTGATTGTCCGATCGGTATGACATGGTACTTTCTAGAGGATTATTTCTATAAAATTTCAGTTCAGTCAGCCGAATGGTTTCAGAAACTTTGTAAAATTTTAGCCAATCAAATACCGTTCTGCCAGATGGCTGCAATATTGATTGGTAAATCAGTACGAAATGAGACACTTTTGTAAGATGACCAGCCATGGGTCAATTCCGTAGAGCTTTAGTTCAATCAGCCCCATATTTTCAAACAAGATTTTTTGTCAGCCAATCAGTAAACATTATAAACTAACCTGACCAAATGCCATATGAGCTTTTACTATCATTTTGCGTCCGTCGCCCGTAAACCTTTCACCTTTTAGTAATCTCAGACATCTACTGAACCGAAATTTTGCAGGAATAATTCATGCATGGTGTTCTGAAAAGTCTCCTCACTTCATGCTGATTAGACTTTTAATATGGCCACAGAATTGCGAAATGCTTTCTGTTTGGCTGAATTTTCAGAAATCTTCTTATCTGGAAGAACTTCGCCGACTAAACTGAAACTTTTTCAGAAATGATCTGTGTAAGGTCTTTTACAAACTATTCTCATTTTGTGCCCATCGCACAAGTCAAACGGCTACGACAGGCCAAACGTTTTCTGATTGGCTGAAATTTCAAGAATATTATTGTCTGAACCACCGGACCAATTGAAATGAAACTTTATAGAAATGGTCTATGAATGGTCCTCTACAAATATTTCGTCATTTTATGCTGATTAGACGTTCAGTATGGCCGCTGCAGGGCAAGATGTTTCTTATTTGCTGCAATTCAAAAATTCGTCTTGTCTGAAACCACTGAACTGATTGAACTGAAACTTAATAGAAATTATGTATGGGTGGTTCTCTACAATATTTCCTCTTTTCGTCCTGATCGGATAATAAATATGGCCAACACAGTTGAAAACGGATTCTGATTGGTTGAAATTTAGAAAACTGAACCAGAACCGTAAAGAAATAGTCAATCTGTACCGGTCGGACACCATAGGGTAAAGCTGTTTCTGATCGGCTTACATAGCAAAACATCTTCTCTAAAACCATTCGGCTTATTGAACGTTCTGCAGAAATGATGTGCGGATAGGGCTGTACAAAGTTCCCTCATTTCGTGTCAGTCGGGCATTTAATATGGTCGCCATTCAGCAAAAAGTTTTTGATTAATTGAAGTTAAAAAAATCATCTTGTCTGAAACCACTGAAATGATTGACCTGAAACTTAACAGAAATGATCTATGGATGGTTCCATACAAAGTTTCCTTATTTTGTGCCGATCGAACATACACAATGGCTGTCAGAAGGCAAAGCGATTTCTGATTGGCTGATTTTTTTTTTTTTAATCTTGTCTGAAATGAATGAGCTGATTGCGCTGGATCATCTAAGGAATCCTTTACAAAGTTTTCAATTTGGTTCCATTCACACATTCAGTACGGCCATCACACGACAAGGCCGTTTCTGATCGACTGAAAGTTCTAAAATTTTCTTCTGTAAAATCACTGGGCCGATTGAACTGGAACTTTACAGAAATGATCAATGGATGATCCTCTACAAGATTCTTCATTTTGTGCTGATTAGACATTCAGAATGGTCACAGCTGGGTAAAATAGTTCTAACTGACAGAAATTTCAAAAATCTTCTTGATGGAACCACTGGTTAGATTGAACTGAAACTTTTAAAAGATGATCCATGGCTGGTCCTTTACAAAGTTTACTTTTTACTAAACTGTAAACTTCAAGTTGTAATTCAAACGCCTTAGTGGGTTTCAGGAAAGAAGATTTTTTTACATTCCAACCAATCAGAAACCATTTTGCCCTGTAGCGGTCATATTGAATATTTTAGCGGCATGACATGAGGAAATGTTTTATATGACCATCCGCAGATCATTGCTGCAAAGTTTCTGTTCAGTCGGTGAATTAGTTTCTGAGAAGAAGAGTAAAATATGAAAAGTTTAAGGACAACGGATGGCAAGAGATGGAAAAGCTGGCCTTTGGCCAGGTGAGCTAAAAAAAAAATCCATATCAACATAAATTTGGTTTATATTTCTAATACTAAAGTTGGTGAATACAGTTATTTTATTTCGTGTAAGTTTGGGAAAATATCTAATTTAAAAAATCTGAATTTTTCTATATTTCTGTTTATGCATAAAAATGGCTCACCAAATAGACATATCGAGATATGTATCCGCTTTTATTCAGCAAAACTTTCATTTCCTTGAGGATAGTACTGTTGGTAAATGTGTGATCAACGATTATTTTTTTTTACTATGCGAAGATAGACATGAGTCAGTAATACGCTGCTTGTCATCTAATGTATACGAAAAAACAGTAATTTCTACAATTTTAACAAAATACTACTTAATTCGGTAAGTAGCACTTTATTTAACTTGTAGAAATTACTGTTTTTCATATACATAGATGACAGGCCGTGTACTGTTGAGAAAATATATAGAAAATCTTTGTTGTTGTTGTTGTTGTTTGTTTGTTTGTTTTTAAAGCAACACCCATTTGATTTTTATTTGAGTGAGGGAGGTGACTGGAAGAAATTTTGAACAAGAAGTCCAGCATTGCTATAAACAAAACATAGGAAATAATCAGAATAGATACGTAAAATTCAAAGATAGGTTTCGTGTAATCTTTTATTTCTAGCCCTCTCCATAAAACTTCCCTAAATTTAAAATATAAATATATTTCTGTTTAGGATTACTGCAACGAATCATGATGGATTCTCAAGGACAACCACAAAACCTTCAACAGAAATTACAACTGCAGCGGATGCAACAAGAAATGAAAATACAAAAATTACAACGAGAATTAGAAGAACGTAAACTGCAACAGGCGAAGTTACAAGAAATGCTTACACTTCAACAGCAGGCGACCGCCACCAAACCAGATCCTCTACAGCTTACTCCTGAACCTGCAGTTAGCACAGGAATCGGAGGAGCTGGTGGTCAAGGTCAGCCTGGATTAAAAGCACTTCCAATGGACGCCATGATGCAAGCGTTACGTCAAAGGTTAGATGGAGCTCAAGGTGGATCATTAGGATCTATGTTACCAGACATTGGTGCTAATACAAAAGTGGATTCTGCTATGAACATTGGATTTCAAACACCAGACCCTTCTATGTCTCAACCATTTGATATAAACTCTTTTTCACCAAAACAGAATTCAGCTGCAACAAAAGCGAACAAACCCAAAAAACATTCTATTAATATTACTGTTAAGAGAAAAACGAAAGTTGATGTACCGGGTCTTCCCGTTTCTTTAACTTCATTAAATAAATTTCAGCAATCGTCAATCCAAGCAAAACCAAAAACAGCTGCTAAAGCGAAAGCGGCTGGATTATCACCAGAACTATTGCAAATGTTAGACGCCTTACGATCAGGAAATTCAGCAAATACGGCGGTTTCTTCACAAGTACAAACAGCAAAAATCAGCCCGGCTGCTGTTCCTATAGCAACACTCCAGCAAAGTGTTCAAGCTCCCAGACAAAGTATTGCCACAGCAAATGTTCTCCCTGTTGATAATACCATAGGTGTATTGACTGGTTCTCCAGCTGTTCACCAAGTTACCAATCCGATGGCAACATTGGTTAACGCTGCTGTACAGAAACAACAAGCAGGTGCTGTTTCTGGAAATATGTTAGCCACAGCCGTGACAGCGTCAAAGGCATCGAATACAATGGCGGATATTGTTGATACACAAATGGACGCTATGGCGGACATGGCAGAGGCCGGTATGGGATTTGGTATGATGAACATGATGAGTGGAATGAGCGGAGTTAATATGATGGGAGGGATGAACATGATGGGAGGGTTAGGAGGTATGGGTGGTATGGGAGGTATGGGAGGAGGGTTAGGAGCGATGGGCAATGCTATGAATCGTATGATGAGCTCCACAATGATGGGTGGTTTTATGCCAGGTTTTGGAATGATGTGATTAAGATGAGACATGATGGTTAATGACATATGCAAACACGTATATCAGCATGATGATATCAGAATCAACAACGATCTACAAATCTGCCTAAGTTTCAAACATTAAAGACGATCGTAAATGTAAGTTCCCTGTATAGTATTAACTGAATTCAAATTGAAACGTTGAAATGATTGACATTTTATATTTGAGTATTCCATTCTTTTATAGCTAATATTGCTATAAAACATTGTCACTCCTTTTAGAATCAAATTTGCCTGTTGCAGTTTCCAATTAAAATAGTACTGAATAAACAATTTACACTGTCACAAAACTCTACGATGGCTATGACGTCAATGTTAGTAAATAACAGGCAACCTTATCTTCTGTGGTCCTGGGGGATCTTGGAGTGCGAAACTGGAAGCTCGCAAACTGAATCAGATTTATGTACAAACTGCGAAATACTAACCGTATTTACATAAAGGTTGTCTTTAATTGTGGGTTTTTAAAATCAATGTCCCATTTTACATACTCCAAAATTTGTAACATTCCTGTATAATTGAGACCAAGCAACAGATCCGATATTAGGCACATCCGAAAATTCTTTCATTTGGGCTGTTTGCCCTTCCACTCCGCGGATTAAACAACAAAATGTAGTATAAAATAAAATTTAAGCTATATTCAACGATGTTCTGTATTTGTGTTTGTACATGTTCATTAGCCATCTAGAATATATATATAATTTTTGAAAATCCAGTCTTTCTATGTTTATCGACATTTTATGGTAAAATACTGAAAGTATATATTTTTAATATTGTTTTATATGTCAATTATCCAGAAAACAGGGAATATATATTTTCGGAATTTCGTTTCTTCTAAAATATTTCTCCTCGAAGCATTTCAAGTTAAGACTTTTAACATGTTCACTGGCAAAACTTTGGAAATTGAAATAGTATCACAGAAGTAATTAATTCTTTTTTCCCTCTTGATAGCTATTTCTCATTCATAATAGGAGAAATTCAGATTTCATGAATCGGAAATACTTAACAGGATGAGGAATCGTAAAAATACACGATATATATATTTCCTTGTTTGTCCACAAAAATATGAGATGGGATTAATACGTTTATAAATTATACATGCTTTTTGACGCATAGTACGTATTAAATGCCAAATATATTGTTTGAATCATAATTTCCGACTCGTTGTATTTTGAGTTTACAGTATATAGACATATTTTGTTATCATATCTAATGTGAATGGAAAATAATTTTGGTTTCAAAAAAGTAAATTTTTATTTTCTTTATCCACACAAAATTGGCGTAATATGAATAATCACTTCGATGTTATTCCTTTTGTTATGTTAATAATATGATGTCACAAACAATACAACATACTAAAATACTTATTCTAATATGACGTCCTGCATTTGTCATAAGAATAAAACTTTCAGTACATTTATACCTAGCTCAGGAGCAGATTGCCTCTATGATTCTGTTAATCGCATTTGATTTTTGCACATAAATTTGTTGGAAATTTTAACATGGGCTAGACATTTGTATTTTACCCCGAGAGGAAGTGGTAAGATATGACGAGTATAATGACCATTTACAACAAATCTATGGCTGTCATGAATTATTTCTTAATTAACATTTAAAGTATTCACATTCTAATTTTTTTACTTAGTTTCTGATATCAAATTGTGCAAAGTATTGCCACAGCCTCCAAATGAAACCCTTTGAAAACTATACATGAATAGATTTTAATCCCTTTCACAGTTTGCTTGTGTTATTCATTAGTCTTTCATTTGGTGAAGAAATATTCAGCAACAGGTCCGTAATCACTACAAAGCACAATATAGCTTAATTCTGATAAGCAGCCTCTCATAAAGTATCTTTGTTATCCTGTCAAAACATCTGAACCGAAGTGCATGTTAGGGGAAAAACTTGTATTAAAAGTATTATTATAGAAGATACAAACACAAACAATTGACATTTCTGCTGTATGTTAACATTTTTGTGGGTACATTTGTCATCATCAATTGCATTATATTTATTTCATTTTTACATGTTGTAAATAATTTGTTTTCGATTGATAATAAAAAGCTGCTTTAATTTTTTGTTGTTATTGCAACTATTTATAAAAAAAAAAATATTCCATAAATGAATAAAAAAAAGATAACTTCAATATTCATATTGACAAAATTATCATTTCTTAAGTTCACAAAAATAAACAAGATCTGTTTGTGGTTCTGTGAAGCATCAGGATAACTTCTAAAGATGTCTGAACTTCAAGGCCTAAATTAGGTAATGCAAAGTATGGTGTCAGAGATTATGAGATTTCTACGCTGGCAAAATAGGCTACTACTTTTTTTAGAGTTATTGTTCGAGTCTGTACCCAGGCTTCCCCGTCATATGCCTCCTATTCGCATTAGTTGTTATGACCTTTTTTGCAGTCTTGTTCACTTTTTTGGTCGGTCCACATTTTCATGAGGCAATTTTTTCTACTTATTAGTTAGCGCTTTGTCCGTCTGTTCGTCCTTCACAAATCGTGTCCGGCGAGTAACTTTAGAACTACTTAAAGGATATTGATAATACGTTGCATGATTGTAACCCACTAACTTAGGGTATGTAGCGTCTAAGCCCGATATCAGTATCTTCAAGGTCAAGGATACAGCAAAAGCTTATTCGTGTCCAATCCATAACGTTTGAACCAGTCATGATATCTTCATGAAACACTGATACAACATGCATTACCAATAGACCGTGTGTGGCAAATAAAGTTGGAACGGTTGTGTTGAAGATCAAGGTCACCAACTAAGGTCAATTGTTTTCAAACTCATATTTCCTTCTACGATTAAACTGTGGGATGAATTAGATGTGAATATAAGAATTTCTCCTGCGATTAGTTCATTCAAAAAATAAAAATCGCATAATAACGTTACAGTGAACCCCTCTACGTATTACTCTTGAGGAATAGATTGCTTAATATCATTCATACTAGATTAAGACAATGCAATATAAAGTTCTGACCTCTTTCGCGTAAATTTGCGGTCCTTATGTATATATATGTTCATATAACCCAAAACAGCTCTGGTTTATTCGGCACCCTTTATTCGGTTAGTCACTAATCGAAAACAGCTCCGACTTATTCAGCAGGCTTTATTCGGTCAGCTCATAAGGTATTTAGAATAAAACTCAGTACATTATATCAACATATCCAGAAGATTTAGATTCAAGTGTTTCAAATTTTGAACTTGACACTGACGGTGTTATCTTACTATACATGTTCTGTGTAGTACACTGTTAACATACATTCTCAGAGGCCTGGGTGGCTGAGTAGTTACGGTCGCTGACTCATGATCACTAGCTTAACACAACTGTCGCTGCTTCGAGTCCATCTCCTCCTGATTCATCTGTTAAGGTTTCCAGACACGTACCCAAGATCGGGGTTTCACTGTTTAGCTGGATGGTGTACAGGCTTTTTCAATTAGTCTGGCAGTCATGATACACTGTATAACTGAAAACTTGTTGAAAATGACAATAAACCCTTCCAACAACAAACATTTTGATTGTGATTCTTTGTTTTAACCTTTGTTGTTGATTGGAGTTAATTTTTACCTTTACTCATACTTGGCCTTTTGTGAGGTAGTCTGTTTATTTCAACAGAGATGATATATTAGTTCAACACTAGACAAGGGAATTCTTTAACCCTGTCAAAGTGAAAGCATTTTTATACCTTTAATGGACTGTTGGTGTCAAGAAATATATTTCTGTTTATTTAACTCTTTATAAAATTCGAGTTATGTTTTCGCAGATGCTAATTTTCTCAAACAAATAATGACTGGGCCGGTTTTTATGTTTGTTTTTATGATTCAAGTATAGGACGTTCAGTTTTTAAATCTTGTTCATACTTGTTAGGGTGTGCATAAATGTGTGAAGATATAACTGGAGTGTATTTAAAAATTTGCCCCGCGTAAATCAAGGATATTACTGTCACAAATTGAGTTTGGATAGTGATGAGGTAGTTGAACCATTAAACTGATATTTGCGACAGTAAAATCAACGATTTATGCTGGCAAATTTTCAAATACAATACTGTTATCTCCATTCTAATGCAACGAATTTAAAAGCGAAAATTTCCACAGTTTGAATAGGAAATGTTGTGTACGTTTGCGCTTTAGGCTTCAGATAGTCAATTGTGAATTTATGCAAAATGGCGTCCAATTAGATACGATGTTATACCAAGTGCTTAACTGTCGTCCAATCAAAGGCGACATTACAGCGTGTGTAGTATTTCTGAGGCAGTTTTTTTTTTTTTTTTCTTCACTAAAAGGAAGTGAGGCCTTTGTGGAAAACCTAATACAGGTATAACCTGTTGTTCTCAACAATTTGTAGTTTAAATTTGAAGTACGCTTTCTAAGAATCAATAC
>JAOXYI010140822.1:0-11669 GCA_028566495.1 Lithophaga antillarum | reverse complement strand
ACCTTTGTGACAAGAATTATGAGACCAGAAGTAAACGAAATTCATGTCCATTTTTTAAAATAAATAAACAATAAGCTGCCTACACCTTGGAATGAAAAAGGATATTCTAATTATTAACTACACGTAACTGTGCTTCTAATGTTTAGTTTTTATTATTTCCATCTGTTCTAATGTAAATTTTAGTATTCAATCCCAGTATTAAGGAACAATAAGTTCAGTGTGCTTCCTTAGCTTTAATACGTTGAATCTTCGACTTTTGTGTTTGATTTTTATTAAAGACAGAAGGAAAACACTAAATAGTTAAGATTTCATTACCGAGTTACTGCTGAGTACCTTTTATGCTTCTACAACGCAATTGGCTTATGGTTCGATTCATTGATGAAATGTATTGGACCTGTATGATTTAAAAAATATTTAAAATACAAGAATAGTAAAAATGGTGCCATAAATATTGTTCTTTTTCAGATTTGGCCATATTAACCGTTTTCAAAGTTGTTTGTAACTTACTGCTTGAAACAAATTTATTCCGGACACAGCCGAAAGATTGCCGAATTGTCACTAAGCTACAAATACTCACTCACTCCATTGATAAGCAGGCTAGTTCAACTTGATCCCTGAACGAAAACCTGCAAAATGGATAATCTCTAACAAAGTAAAATTAGTAACGCCAGCATATAAAATGTTGCATTTCAAGTGTACATTTCTTTTGTCGATGCCTTCACTTAAGGTTTTCGTATGTTGCATGGAAAAAAGAACAGAAAAGACTATATTTTGGTATACTTGATCCTGATTTATTTTAATCTTTCTTCGTTTTGCTTCCCGATACATATGTGATTTTACTGCAGCAGACTGTAAGATTACATCTGGAACTATACAATTGAAAGCAATTGTAAATTGATATTTATGTCTTTCTTGTCATTTTTTTCGGGTAGCTTTATTAAAACTCATCTTTAGTTTCATGGTTGCCAGAAGGAATAAAATTGTTTAAATTTTCATATATCATTTTACTTATGTCACAAGTACTATATTTTAAGCTATAGGCACTTGCGAATTAAGTACTGATTGAAGTTACTTAAAAGCCTATAGAATGGTCAGCATTAAGTTGTTCATATATGAAAGACAATCACACCGAACAAAGATAAATAAAGTATATCGGTAACTATTAAATGTACATGCTTTTGGTCAATGAATTAGAATCAATATTTATCTTAGTTAAATGTTTGAAAAAAGGTGTTTGTATGTTGTTTAGACTACTATTAAATTTTTATTAGCATTAACAAGTTTATATATATGTCGCTGTGAAATAAAAATCTTTCGAAAAGAAGCCGACCGAGCGGCGGTCAGGTAGGAAATTATTTAATTTAACAAAAATGAATATTTCTGAACTACTTTTTCTTATTTATTTTTAATTGTCAATTTCAGTATATTTTGATAGATATATAGTTTCGAGTGATGATCAGGTTGGCGCTTACGTAATTCCAGAACAAAATAAATATTTTTAAATTTAATTTTCTCTAGTTTTAACGACTTTGGTATATTTTTATAATTTCGACAAAAAAGACATTATTTGTGAAAAATACTCATTTATCAATTATTTTATTTCAGAGACCAGGTCATGATAAAATTAAGAGATTTCGTAATACTGGCCACAACATTTTTCGCTGTAACCAACGCTCAAAGTATGTATATTTAGCGACGATTTTAATTTTCTTGGGCTTTACAAAACAACTACACAGCTAAAATTCAAAATCTTGGGTTGGAATTTTTTTTACAGTTTAAATACTATTACTCTCCCAGTCTAGAAAAAAAATAAATACGACAATGTGGATAAAAAGATAGTTATTAATATTGAACGCGGGACTTACGTGTATATTCTAACGGATTTTTTAATTGTTCATTCTTTTTTCCAAAGACCATGCTTGTCTGAGACAAAATCATAAAACTTGATTGCATAACTAATAAATCTCAATTATAATCTGTCAAAAGTCAAGTTTGAGGTCTAATGATAAATATAAGATGAATATATTTTTGATGCGATTCATAAAATATCTCCTTCAAGGGGTACAAACGAACAAGCGAGCTCCTGTCCGTTAATAGCAAATGAAGTGAAGCAAAAGACCGTTAACAGAGGTTCTTAAGCTTCGTTAACAGAGGTTCTTAAGGTTCGTTAACAACAGATTATCGAAGAAAACCGTTCAAGGTCATTGAATTTTTGAAGTTTTTCAGTACTTTTACAAAAATGTGAAAGTTAAAACATACCTCTGTCAAATGATAAAGAGCAAAGATTTAGTGAGTGGATTTGCCTTTTTTCCAGTATTTGGTAACTTTCATAAAACTGAAAGGCGTTTTGCTCAGTGAGAAAATTCAGTCAGAAAAATGTAAACAAGCATAATTATTTTTTAAATTTCGTTAGACACTTGCCCTGCATTGTATCAACATTTTGTGGAGAATAAAGAGCTTGCGCTGACAAATATACCGACAAATTTCTGATGCTAACAGTTTCGAATTATAGCTAAAATTAACTAGAGGCTCACCTGAGCCTGAATCGCTCACCGGGACTATCCAAAAGTGAAAATTTCCAAAAGTGGTCCTATGTTAAACTATGTCCCACAGTTGTGGTCATCTTGGATTGCTGATCAGCACGAAAGGTTTTGTTTAAATTGTCTTCAAAAATTCTGAGAAAGTCTTTGAATTTCCCATAGGGTCTTACGTTAAATTACGTCCAGCGGTGGTGGCCATCTTGGACTACCGATCAGCATGAAAATTACAGACTTGGTAGAGGACCATCCAATGATCCATCATTAACACTTTTGGTTAAAATTGTCTTTGTATTTTCTATGAAGAAGATCTCTGAATGCTTTTCCCACAGGGTTCTGTGTTAAACTATGTCCAGCGGTGGCAGACTTCCAATTGGCATGAAAATCATAATTTTGGTAAACGACCATCCATGACCATTTGTGAACATTTTTGGTTTAGCTCTTGCCATAGTTTCTAAGAAGATGATATCTGAATGTTTTTCCAACAAGGTCCTATTTAAACTATGTCCTGTGGTGGCAGCCATCTTGGACTTCCGATTGGCAAGAAAATTACAAACTTGGTAGAGGATCATCCAATGATCTTCATGAGCTTCTTTGGTTTAATTGTCTTCATAGTTTCTAAGAAGAAGATCTTTGAATGTTTTTCCCATAGGGTCCTATCTTAAACTCCAGTGGCGGCCATCTTGGACTTCTGATCTGCACAAAAATATCAAATTTGGTTGCGAACCATCCAATTGTCATTCATGAACAGTTTTAGTGTAACTGTCTTCGTAGTTTCTAAGAAGATCTTTGAACATTTTCCTCATAGGGTCCCATGTTAAACTATGTCCTCCAGTGGTGGCAATCTTGGACTGCCGATCGGCATGACAATTACAAACTTGACAGAGGACCATCCAATGATGACTCATAAACAGTTTCAGTTTAATTGTCTCCGATGTTTCTGAGAATAAGATATTTGACTGTTTTTCCCATAGGATCCCATGTTAAACAATGTCCTGCACTGGCGGACATTTTGGATTTCTGATCGGCATGAAAATTACAACCTTGATAGAGGACCATCCAATGATCATTCATGAACAGTTACAGTTTAATTGTCTCCATTATTTCTCAGAAGAAGAGTTTTGACTGTTTTTCCCATAGGGTCCTATGTTAAACTATGTCCTGCAGTGGCAGCCATCTTGGATTTTCGATCGGCATTAAAATTACAAACTTGGTAGAGGACCATCCAATGATCATTCATGAATGATTATAGTTTAAATGTCTCTGTTGTTTCTGAGAAGAAGATCTTTGATTGTTTTCCCACAGGGTCCTATGCTAAACTATGTCCCACGGAGGCGGCCATCATGGATTGCCAATCTGCATGAAAATTACAAACTTGGTAGAGGACCATCCAATGATGACTCCTAACAGTTTCGGTTTAATTGTCTCCATTGTTTCTGAGAATAAGATATTTGACTGTTTTCCCCATAGGGTCCCATGTTAAACTATGGACCACCTAAGGAACATTCATATGCATTTATAGTTCTATCAGCCATATAGTTTTTGACAAGATGATCTTTGAAATTTTAGCCAATCAGAATACATAATCAGCCCTGGCAGCCATCTTGAATTTCCAATTGGTGTCAAAATTACAAACTTTGTAGACGACCATCAAAGGAACATTCCTGCCAAGTTTGGTTCCATTTGGCTCAGTGGTTTCGGAGAAAAAGATTCAAATGTGAAAAGTTTACGTACATGTACGATGATGCCGACGGACGCAAAGTGATGGCAATAGCTCACATGACCCGTCGGGTCAGGTGAGCTAACAAGTGTATATTTAAAGCGAGTATTGTGCTTGACACAGTAATGTGCTGGACAGAGTAATATACTGGAGGCAGTAATTTGCTGGACCCACATATACATGATGCAGAAGTGTGATTTTCCTTTATTTTATCGTATTTGACTTCCACTCATCAATACCTATGCATGAATGTATTACAACTTTAGGTTTTTGCAATTTTAAATTTTGGCCCCTTTTGGCCTTTTTTTCCATTTCAGTTTGGTCTAATATCCTTTATTTTCTCATTACTAAATTCCACTCCTCATCACCTTTGCACAGATATATTACATCCTCACTTTTTTGCAATTTTCAATTTTGGTCAATTTTTCCTGAAACCATATGGGCCACCACCTCCAAAATCAATCCCAAACTTTATTTTGGACCAAGAATCATGGTGTCAAAATACAAAATGGATCAGTTCACTAGAATAAAACTTATCATGCGGAAACCAACCTGTCCACAGACGGAACATGACAACAACAACAGCATCATACCATAATACGACCGCAAAAATTTTGCTGTTGTATAAAAATTCTTCTAATTAATAATACTCCAACATTCCACATTGACACTATCAAGAAAGTACGCTAAAAAAGTTTCCTAAATGAGCCTTCTCTGGCATTTCCCCAACTTTCAAAAGTGCATAGCTGTGGTGGGTTTTACTATTACAGTCACAGCTATATATACCAATGTAGACATAAATTTCCCGGTACTTCAATCTTATTTTTTTCGGTCACATTCAAGAACAAAATTGGCTCTTGTTATATATATGTCAAGTAGATGTTTGTGTCTAGTGCGCATGTTGATATAATCTTAAAACACTTCAACTTCTTGATAGTAAAATTTTTTGTACATCCTTGATGGAAGAAGGAAAATTTTACATATGGTAACATATGGGAGTAAAACTCTGAAATGATCAAAATGCTAGATCATGGTAAGCTGATGGAACCCAATTCTGATCCACATTTCTGCTTTTGCAACCCATCCCTTCCAATTCCTACTCCCTTAATTGCCTCCAAGTCTGACGGATTAATATCATTTAGACGGCTTACCCTGTGTCCATCTCAAGCTCCTATTCCTTCATATCCAAGTCTCCCCAATACCTATCCTCTCCCCTCCACATCCCACCTCAGTTCAGGTAAACTAGGATTAACTGTAGACTGTAAGAGGATGGGAATGCCCTTTACCGTCAAGCATCAAACACCCTTTTTTCACTACCGTTAGCATCATATGGACCTGAAATTCTTATCATGTTTTTCAAGTAACTATTAGCCTCAGATTGAAAAAAAATTTTATCGTTACCATTATTTTGAGCAAAAATTTACCGTGAATCATCATACATGATACCACATTCCCACCCTCTTGTATTATAATGACAGCAGTAAAATGAAGATGAAACCATAACTTGTCTACAACAACCATGTTAAAGATATGACATAAGTTACATGTGCCACCTTGTCTGTTTCATAAGCTATAAGGACTGGGTGATCTTTTTTTCAGCAGCTAGTAGTGGTCACATCTGACCACATCATTTAAGAATATTTTATATGATTACTGAAAGTTACATGTGACATGTCTCTTTTATAAGTTATTAGGACTTGTTGATCTTCCTTCAGAATTTGTGTTTGATCAGATCTGACCACAAACTGTCCAAAGTCATATCCATGTTGGGGATGTGATCACAACTAACTACAGTAGCCATGATATCTGATTACAAGTTCTAGGATCTGAGTGATCATCCTTTATAATGATATCACCATGTCAGTCTACAAGTACAATCTACATCTACACTACAGCTCAGATGGCTTTTACTTTGCCCACTTATTGTTGATATAGGGCATGGGCAAATGATGCCCACAAATACCTTTATGTCCACCCTGTAAACTGAGCAGATACTGCAAAACATTCCCTTAATGCTTTTGAAGTAATACTTACTATTAGGGCTGCAAAAGAGTAGGCATTAGGCTGGACAGCATACCAACCTGTGCCCACTGCAAACAAAATCCAACTGATGAGATGTAGCCTAGTTACACATGCTTTTATATCTAAAAGTGTATAGAATATTAATGATGTACTATATTTTAGCCTGTGCGAGCTAAGCAGGCTCAATCAACTGCAAGCTAGAGAATATCTCGCATTCACTGTCAGGAACAAGTGTTGCTTATCCCAGAAAAATTTACTGTAAGACCAAAGCCCTGTTGAAATTTTGTGCCAGATAGTATTCTCCCTCGTGTTAATCTACATAAAAACATCCCTTCATTAGTACTTCATGTATTTATCAATCGTGTTTCAAGTAACACAAATTTTGATACACTGTCACAAAATTGTACATGAATACTCATGCAGAGTTGTGAAAATGTGAAAATCAGAGAAGTACCATTTACATAAAAAAATATTAATATTACCTGATATTCTGCCATGCTCCATTAATTCATGTGCCACAACTGTGGAACCCCCAAAAAATTAAGATCTCCTGGTCTATATTTCGTCACAAGAAAAACAATAACACGAAGTACAACAATATCTGTTGTACAGAACAAAAGTTAACTAACCTAACTTGATCAAGGGTTGTAATTAAAACCCAACTGCCAATGGAAATCATTTGGTATTTGTTTCTGATCTGTTGTTTTTTTAACAATTCCCCATTCAGTACTTACACAAATGTACTCCCATCTCCAGTTGCAAACTGACTCATTACATAATTGCTTTCTTTACTTACTGGATCCAAACAGTTAATAACAACCCTGTTGATCTGTGTTTGTCACATGTGACAACATTACGAAGTATGAAGAGGTAACTGACTGAAACCAAGGAGACGAATGGACACATAGAGGGCAAGCAGTATTTCATTATACCCGGCCACTACCTGTTGAAGGCCTACGGGGTACGAAAACAATTCCAAATGTAAAACAGTTATACAGTTACAAATTTCAGGACTTGATCCAGTGTTTTTGAAATAAGAGCAAGCGTCCATTATCTGTCAATCAAACAGACTTTGTATTGTGCTTGCAGATCCAGTTTAATTATATATCCACCCTTGCTCCCTATTTCATTTTTTTATTTTGTCACTGTGTCTCTGCAGACCATGTAAACGATAAATGCAGAAGGCCATTTTACTTTAAGACAAACAACTGTTCATTCTTAGCCAAAACTTTGTAACCATATAAAGTTGTACAAAAGTACTTTTTACTATATGTTTAACAGACCATGGTAACTGTCATCTTTTAAAGGAGTCCATGGGAAGACATGACCATTAACCAATATGATCATAAAAATGTTTCCCAGTACAAACTGATATTAATCTCATTTTTTTATGTTAATATCAAACTCGTCATGAATAAATTAAAATTTTATGAATTCAAAGTTCACATGCCATATTTAAACATCTAAAAGTTCAAATATTACAGACCCTATTAAACTTCATGGTAAAAATCTTAAAGCCCTCATCATCAAAATCTAATTTCTGTCTGACCAAGTACCATAAAGTAAAATAAATCTTGGAACATTTTACAAAAATAACTTAATAGTTCAATAGAAATGACTTTTTAATGTGATGTAATTTTGAAGTTTTATTTATTATCCATCTTATTTAAATCTTGAGACAGAATATTAATAAATCATACACGCATAAAAAATTTGACATGAAATATACTAAAAAAGATGTATGGCCACTTACTACTTATTTGCATAATAACGTGCCATAAAATTCTAAGCTTCCACTATCAACTAGTATATACTCAGTTAAGTTTGGTAATGATAAAATCTATTAACTAGAAAATAACTGATGGACATTTGTGTAGATTTGATCCAAGTATGAGATCAATTAAAAACAGATGGACTGTTGTTTTCTTTTTATGTTTTTGGTCAAGTCTACCTCAAAACATAGTCTTAAAATGATTAACCTGTGATAAATGTTTTTGATCAATAAATTTTTTATCTTAAAGTCTATCTCCAGACATAGTCTTACAACGATTAACCCATGATGCCATAAAATGTAATTTGATGTGTGGCAGTGGCAGCCATCTTGGATTTTGGATAAAAACACAAATTTTATAAAGGACCATCACTTGATCATTCATGATCATTATTGCACAATACTGATTCAATATGTTCAACAGTTTCTGAAAAGAAACTGTTTGTACATATTTCCCATGGTAATATGTTAATCTATGTCCCACGTTGGTAGCCATCTTGGACTTCCAATCGATACTAAAAACACAAATTTGGTAGAGGACCACCTAAGGATCATTCACACTTGAAACAATTCCACTGGCTTTTTAGTTTCTGACAAGAACATTTTTGAAATTTCAGCCAATCAAAACACAATATTGGTCCTGTCAGCCATGTTGAATTCCTGATCGGCACCAGAAACATAAACTTTGTAGAAGACCGCCTAACGCACATTTCTGTCATGTTTGGTTCCTATTTGTCAAGTGGTTTTGGAAATTACAATGGACAACAGGCAATAACAGACGCCATGTTATGGAAATAGCTCAATGAAACTCTTTTCACCCTTTGGGTCAGGTGAGCTGAAATAAAAAGGTAGATTATTTATCTTCTGGTTTTTCAAGGACAAATTATTTATTTTTCTGGATTCTGCAGGCCACAATATTATTTCAAATTCTTGCAGCCCATTCCCCACAAAAAATGTCAAAGGTTTGTTCCCTCACATCTTGCTGCAACAATACCAAACTTGTATATCAAAGAAAACTTTTTATAGTTACTATTACTTGCAAACTGGTTAA
Source organism: Lithophaga antillarum (assembly GCA_028566495.1). NCBI lineage: Eukaryota > Metazoa > Mollusca > Bivalvia > Mytilida > Mytilidae > Lithophaga > Lithophaga antillarum. Next base: position 2,568 of record JAOXYI010140822.1, on the reverse strand, counting down.
ATATGTCTTGAAAACAATTACTAAGAAATAAATTGAATGTATGCCATTCGGATGAAACAGCCATCTTTTTCAAGTGCAAACAGTCCAGTGTGTAAAATCTTAGATGGTGTTACGTCAGTGACGTTGATTTAGCGCCTCTTCCAAGTTATCTGATACAAAGCAGCAAAGATTTAATAATCTGAACAGACTTCTGCTACCTTGATACATTTAATATGGGAAGTTGTTAAACATTTAGGAATTAGGAGTACTCTATTTATAGATATTGTTTCTGAAATATCACACTCTCTCAATTTCAAGTGGATGCTTTCTAATTGACACTTGTAAAAGTTTTTGACTTTTGTACTTTTAAAACAATTTACATCACCAAGTTCAAAGTCATACTTAATAAATTATGTACAACAGTGTTACCCTACAACTTCAACATGTTGGAAAATCCAAATTTTTATCTACAAGTGATCTTTAGTCTTGCCATGAATTTAGTTTTGTCTCAGATTCACAATAAACTACAAACTGAAGATTTTTTTTTTTGCTGAACTGCCAATCATTTGAAAGTCCCCTCTACCTACAATAACAAATTAAATCTTCAATATCCACTGGAAGGTTTTGATAAAATTTAGCCATTACTAAAATTCCCTTTAGCTCAAAAACAAATCTCCCATTCATACATTCATTTCAATTAGTTTTGAAGATGAATACTTTGTATATCTATAAAATTAGGGTTGTTATTTAGATCAAAGTCACTGATCCAGGTTAAATCAAATATCCCCAATGTATTTATCACTGGGTACAGCAAATTCGTTCCTTTTCAAATCTTTGTTGCCAGTTTATATTTGTATTCACTGATACTGACATTCAAAGACAAACAAATCTTCGGCTTTCTCTTTCAATATTTTATCTGAATGTTTGTAGTAATAACATTCCGCTGACAAAGTCATTCTGCCACACAGAACGGTTGAAATTTTAATCTAAATGTTCACACATTGTCCTTTATATTCAGGATTACTGTCTATCATTTGTTCTATGGTTAAAATGAAACGTGAAAAAATTTGAACTCAGATCACCTCTTTTTATTAAATATACATCAGAAATTTTAATAAAAATGACATACATTGATCCTTGTTTAATCAACTGGGTCATATAGGCATCTTCCCATTATATCCAAACATCTTAAGATGTAAGACTCAATCTTAACACTAATTCAAATTTCAATATAAAGGTAGCTCTTAATCAGTTAATAAACAGTCTGATAGTACTATAATTCAAGAGTACCAATTTTTCACTGTTAGAGTTCTTAAATTCCGTTAAACCAAATATTTGTCAGAAAAGCATGGAATATACTTTACTGTGAAGCATTACGTGATACCCAGCAATATTTCCCCAATCCAAGGACCACAACTCTGGAACCTAATATCGCTCTTACTTCAATATCAAAACTGAACAGAGTTTTTTCATATGCAATAATAATACAAAGTATGATGAACATAAATCTGTTGCACAGCACAAGAATGAAAGAAACAGACAGGTTGACAATGGACAGTGATCAGTATCACATAATACAACCAACTACGTGTGGAAAGATATTAAAACCAGAGGCTCCTAGGAGCCGAAACAGCTCACCTGGTTTTCACGTTTACATCAAATGGCATAAGAATATTAAACAAGAAAACATTTATTGTCGAACTTCATTTTACTATGGTGTGCATGTACATTTACATATGTGTGTATATAATGCAGTGTTTCTCTTTAAACAGCTGCAATACAGATATGACAACAGTTTGGTTCCAAGTGGATATGTAGTTTTGGAAGCAATCATGAACATCTTCAATTTAACTGTCTAAGTATTTTCCAATAGGATCTTACAGTGCATTTCCAGTATGGTCCAGTGTTTTGAAAAAGTTCTACAGTTAGACAGATGGATGGACGACGATGGACACAAAGTGATGGCAAAAGCTCACATGGCCTTTCAGGTCAGGTGAGCTACATGTAAAAAGGTTGCTCTCTTGTGATATCAGAATACATGTTCGTGTAAAATTACTTGATTTTTACATCAAATAGTGACTTACAATATCTGAATGTAAACTAAACAAACTTTAATCAAAGTCAGTGAAGTGTAAAATGTAGGGCACATGGACCAACCCCTGGATCTGTACTTGATACCTCAGCTGTCCTATTCTGTTCTCCCATGACTGTTTAAGAAATCTCTTCCTTATCCCAAACTTGAACTGAAATACAACTACATTTGTATTCGGGGTACAGTCAAACTTTCAAACAATCCATTGTTTCAACTCTGTAACAATACAAAGATCAACTGACCCCAGTCCAATGGTTAAACAAACTTCATGATATATATATATACATACATATATGAATCTTACAAACTGATGTCAAAGATATATTATCTGGCTTTTTGCATATTGATATCATCAAATATTAGCAAGCTTCACATTCCGTTAAGCTGCTGATATCTGACAATATCAATATAGTGTTATGTTGGAGTATATAGAGATATCTGAAATCCAACGTTTGTTGTGTTTAAAATGTATAAAGACCAAGATTGAAAATAGGTAA
>JAOXYI010140821.1:8209-18804 GCA_028566495.1 Lithophaga antillarum | reverse complement strand
TGGGGAGGGGCGTTGACAGTCCCCTCGTCAAGTGTCTTTGAGTCAGACAAATGTTTACTTTTATCAGGAGCTTAATTTTACAAGCAACGAAAAATAATAAATAGGCAATAAATAAATAAAATGATAATAAAGATTCCCAAACCAGGGAATTACTACACGCAAATTATGGCATCATTTGCCATAAGGCTATCAGTTATTTGCGCAAGATAGGTGGTTCTCTCTGGATATTCCGCTCCCTAAAATCCGAAATATGGCTGAAAAATGACGATAGTGGTGTTAAATCTCAATCGAGATAGTAAATGCTCTTTTTTTAAAGAGTTTCACTTAAACTTGTTTTTTTTCCAAAAATACTTCAGGAATTTACTATATCAGTTAAATTTCATCAGTGAAAAAATGGACCGGGGTGGTCCATTTCTGTACGTTGACTGCACATTTTCTTCGGATTTTGGTCCATTTTTCTACGTAGAGAAGTGGACCAGGTCACTTTTTCTACATGGTCCATTTTTTCACGTTACACCGGCTCTCCGGTAACGACAATATTGTCCGTCTCGGAGAATAGGTGTTCTCAAGGCTTGGGAGAACGACAAAAAAGTACATCAGTGTAAATATAAAAGTTTCTTTCTAATACGTTTTTCTTTTTTATTTTTTCTGCAGAAAAATATCGATGAAATGGTGAAGGTTTGGAATACGCATCGGATTAGACCATCAAAAAACCAAAACTGTCCCAATGGCCGTCCTCTTGTACTGTACACTGTACCAAGGTTATTTGGAACACAAAACTATCTAAGAGCAGTTAACAATGACACAATTGAAGCATGCATGGAAGAGTGCACCTTTCGTAGTGAATTAACATGCGACCCTGACTTTTCTGATTTATTCTTGCTGTACATGAATGAGTATAATTTGTCATTGCCTTCTAAACTGGACGACGCAGTTGAGTTGTACACTACTTTAAGAGATATGGTAATTGCTGACCTGTGACAAGTTGGGGTAACAATTATATTCACTGGTACTGCGATGTTTTCTAGATTCCAGAATGAGATTTTAATAAAGTAAATAGTAAATCTAAAACACCTTATATGCCATCTTTTATTTCATTGTTCAAGTTAGTGGGCATCCTGTTGGTAACTGTACTGTGCAGTTTTTTATTGTTCGTTTTACTTTTTACGACAGATGGTCTAGATCGATAAGGAGGGTTTGTGCGCACGCGTGTCTGTACCAAGTCAGGCTATCTGGATCACGTTTTGTTCGTTATTGTTTGTCCATTTTTTTTTTAATTTTAGTTTTCTCGAAGGAGTCGGTTTGTTTGGTTGTTTGTGTGGTCAGTTGTGCTGTCCAACATTCTTGTTGATTCCTGTTATCCTTTCTATGTAATATGATTTATCGTTTGTTCAAATTCTAGTTATAAAACAAAACCAGCAGAAGTAAAAACCAAAACTATAGTATTTAATAATAACGACAAATTCACGAATGGGCCAAACTGACCCCCACAGAATGTGATGTGAAGAACAGGTCCTCCAAAAGGGTAAGCAATCTCTGCTCTACCAGTGGCCCTAGGTAAAAAGCGAAATAGAAATTATAAACGTAAATACAATAAAAGAAATGAAATTAAACCAACAATTGAAAGCTAGAGCAACACAAACTGTCGCAAAAACCTCCAGTACGGCCAGGTGGTTCTGAGGAGGACACTGTCCTATGTTCCAAAAGAGCCACCTGCAGATGCCAGGAGGTCATAGTTCCTACAACCGGTATAAAATAGTACTCCGAAATAGATTATTTACCAGAAAGGAGTAGTCCAGTTTCCCCTGATTTTGTTTCATTCACGGAGTCAAAATCCGAAAGTTGATGAAACCTTATTTTAAATATTTTGAAATTTAAATATTAAAGAGTCTGAACAATATACTTAAAGGATTTTGCATTAATTTTCCATGTATCCATAAAATCAACAGGTTATTTAGCACTAAACATTGCGGTTCAAAGCAATTTTGATTAAATATTGCTAATTTTACATGTTTTGTCAAATTTGCATCAAAGGTCATCGATGACCAAAATGAATTAAACTGTATCTAAAAAATAATACATAGCTTTACTTCCGATAGAATTTTGTTTTTGGTTAACATTTCCCTTCTTTTTTATTTTTGGGATAAATACTCGAAAATTGCCGAAATCCTACAAAATTGCAGTTTTGAGCCAACGTAAGGCATTAATAATATTGCTACATATTCAGAAATATGACATAACCATGTTACAACTTTACGAAGTTGTAATACTGTAAATTCTAGTAATGATTGAAGAACTTTTTGAAAATAGACCTTGTGTGAAATAAATACAGGAGAAATTGGCCCTACCTCTTTGGGAACATCATTGCGACAAACCATTTATTCTAAAGGAATTTTCGATGTCATTATTTGGCGCCTAAGTATTTTGTATTTTGAGTAGAGTCTATTCCAACTTAGTTATTTGGATCGGAAATCTTCAGGACACACACTTGCGCAAAGTACAAAAATATGTTTCTCAAAGAGCCACTGAAAGAAATGAAGTTTTGAATACCAATGTATGCACCGATACACTATTGTAGCTTCTTAGCGAAAATTACGTTCAGCGACCCCGATAACGAATCAAAGATGGCTGTTATTACTGAAAAATCGAACTAATTTCGTATATATGGGTGTGACATATCAAGACACTTGGCGTTGAAAAGATAAATAGAAAATGTTAGAATGTTTCAGTTTGACTCTTTTTTTCCTCATGAATTTGCTCCCAGCAACAACACAGCCAGTAATGAGGAGCAACAACACAGCTAGCAGAGACAATCAGATGCTCCTAGGAGCCTGAATCGCTCACCTGGATGATAAGTGCACCTACATTAAGCTACAAATTGTGGGATAATGTTTAAAGAGGTTTTTAAACGGATGTTTTGAAAGTCAAGCCGGATATTTTATAAATTTTCTAACATTGCCAGGTGTCGACAAAATTTTTAAAATTTCATTTGATTAGTTTAGATATAATAGCCAAAACGCCAAAAAATTGATAAAAACCGTATTTTCAATAAAATAACTCCTGTAAGGAGTCGACTGAATAATTTTGCTCATGCTGACTTATTTGTAAATTTTGTCTTGCGAATAATTTTTGCGGTTTACATTTTCTTTTTGCTCTGTCTATTATAGTTTTAAAGCCAAACAAAAAAAAAGGAGTGGCTCCTAGTAGCCTTAATTGCTCACCTGGGACCCTTTTGAATATTCAGACCATGTTTCATATTTTCCTATTTACATATTATAATTTTCAAGATAACAGTAAAAAAGAGGGGAAAATGGGTAAAAATCGTCATTTAAGGATCATTTGGCAATTACAGTCATAAATGGGTAAAACTTCATTAAACCCTTTAAAATGTCGATTGACGATTTTATTCCTATTGACTTAATTGTAGATTTTGTATTGCTGATCATTTTTGCTTCCCCAATATCTGTTTATCTGTTACACATTTAAAGATATAAGGTAAAAAACTAAGTGATATGAATAGCTCAGACGGGCCCTTTGGGCCAGGTGAACTAAAAATGATAAAAACAACCAAGGGCAATAAGTCCTGTAAGGAGTCGATTGACGATTTCTGTCACGTCAGCTAATTTATAGATTTTGTCTTGCTGATCATTTTTTAAACTAGATACCATAAGGATGATTGTGGCCAAGTTTGGTTCCAGTTTGCCCAGTAGCTTCAGAGGACTGAAAGATTTTTGTAAAAGTTAACGGACGACGACGATGGACGCCAAGTGATGGCAATAGCTCACACTGGACCTTCGGATCAGGTGAGCTAAAATGATAAAAATAATCACTTAAGGGCAATATGTTCTGTAAAGAGTCCATTGAAGATTTCTGTAATGTTAGTTTAGTTGTAGATCTTGTCTTGCTGATCATTTCTGCTGTTTGTAGTTTCCTTCTATCTATTATTCGAGATGATAGCCAAAAACGCGATTTCCCATAGGGACATATAAGTGAAGGAGGATCACCCAATGGTCATTAAACCAAACTTTGGTTTCAGACAAGAACTTTAAGGGAATTTCTCATAGGGTACTATGTAAAACTAAGCGCGATTATCGCGGGCATCTTGGTCAATGGGTGGAATTGCCGGATACAAATTTGATAGAGGACCACCCAAGGACTATTTCTTAAAGTTTGGTTACATTTGGCGCAGTAGTTTCAGAGGAGAAGATTTTTTTTTAAATTTCACCCTCGCCTTTTTTTCAGCGATCAGGGATGCAGTTTTGGTAGAAGACCATGCTGAACCATTCCACCAAGTTTGGTTCCACTTGGGTAAGCGGTTTTAGAGGAGAAGATCAAAATATAATTGTGGACGGACAGTCGAACAGGCGACGGACACAAAGAGATGATAATAGCTCATATGGCATGGCCCTTTGGGCTATTTTAGCTAAAAATGGCGTAATCGGTCTTCGGTTGTCTCCCTTTCCGACCAGCCACGATTGCATTAAACGATGTGGCATCATGTCGGCCTCTGGCATCAGCTATAAGCGGATTTTAGTTTTGACGAATAGGTGATTAAAAAAAATTCTACTGTATGAAACTTTTTTCCTGTGACTACAACTTTGCAACGAAAATGATAACGATATCCAAGGATCCCTAATTTTGTTAAGGGACCAGATCAGATCTATTTGAACATATTCGGGGAAACGTACATTCAATGGTCCCAAAGACTTGCTTTAATAAATCCTGCATTTATACACCAAGATTAACTGAATGTAGCTCTCATATAAATAATATCGTTAAAATTTTTGTTTGCAGGTACGTGTGCGAGCCGGTCTAATGCTAAAGTCGATTGGTTTAAAGTTATTTCCGGAATATACATTTAGATGTATCAGCTGTGTTCTTTGTTGTCTTGAAGAGCCTTTTCCCGTTTTGTGATTTAGTTTATAGTTTCACAGACTGTGTTACAGTGCATGTTCATGATTATATTAATCAGTTGTCTATCATCAATCCGTCATCAGTATTTACGGAAAAGACCAATGAAAAAGTTTCAAATACTTTATTCAGTATGCAATTGTAAGCAAAGCAAACAAATGAATCACAACATGTTTCAATCTGATTACCTTTATCGCTTTTTTGTATCAGAATTAAGACAAAGAATATTTTACAACAAGCACAATTATTCCAAACTAAGAAAAATTAATCATATTGCATAAATCAACAACCTTATTATCCCACGATGTGACAGATGCAATGAATAGCACTGCTTACTGCAGTGGACATGCCAAAATAAATTCATTCTGATTGTCGCTCAATTTAGCAGCAGGGACAAAAATTATATAAAATCTGAAACTAATTTAAATTAATTTAGCACGTTTTAGTAATAAAACGACCCCTACACCAAGGAGGATTCTTTTTATATCATGTAAACTTACAGTTTACATTTACTCATTTCTCACTTGAAATGAACGAGAAAAAATATTAATACAATGGCAAAACACGTTCTTGTGTCAAAATGTTGAACCAAAGACTTCTCTTCAATTTTACAATGCGCTATCTTTTGCGTCTTAATTGTTCCATGTTCTGAAGTTTAATGAGGAAAAACTTACAAGTTTTAAACACTTAAATTATAATTACAAACTACGTGTACTTCGGACAAGTAGTATATCCGAGTAAATATTTGTACGAACTTAAGACTTTTCTTTAACAAATTTACGATGTCCCGTCCTTTCTCCTACAGGAAAAGTTAATTGTAAAATTAAGGTAGGCTGTTTTGATTTGTAGACTCAGCTCATGAACAAACCGACTTGGTCCAAATTATTTTTTGTTAATGTAAGTTTATCAGTGAAATTATCAGTTTATGCCGCCGTAAAATAGCAATGATTACTAATGATTATAATTAATGTTCCAGGAAATCCGTAACTAGTTTTTGGCCTTTCATTTTTAGAATATATAAAATAAATTCATAAAGAAATATTATGACTGAATATGAATTCGATGCGAGATTCGGCATACACATCACATTACCAAACTTGACTTACTGATGAGTAAAGGTTTTTGTCGCCGACCATACAATGAAGCAACTGTTGAATACTAGAATTATTAACGTGTAGAAATATCCATCGTATATGTCAGATAATATCAGATATATACATTATACGAGAGGTTTTATAAATTACACAAAAGGTATGTAAAATGCAGCATTACCTATAAAAGATTACGACTGAAGAGAGAGAGAGAGAGAGTTTAATAGATGAAAAAACTTCTAACAGCAAAATTCGAAACTAGTCCGGGGTTTACCAGGCTACAAACATAAAAACTTTTTGTCGCTTTGCCAAACATGAAGCTTACTTAGATGTGGCATGGTACCAATTATTAAAGCGATAGTAGAAGAACTTTCCTGCGAAATTGTAACCTTAAATTTACATACATGATATACGAGCATTATATTAAAAGGACAATCAGATTTTTGATAGGGTCGTTGTGATAAAGTTTGAAAGGGATTTATCAATACAGGAACAGTGTTACACAGAAACTTAATATGTTTGTACACAGACCACTAAGCCGACTATAAACCTAATAGTACTACAGCATAATGCAAACGCAAAAAAGTTCTACAAAATAATCCAATAATCAACAAGAAAAAACACAGAGCTTTTTCTTCACACATTTGCATGTTCTATCCATTTAGCTGGGATCAGTAATTATCTACGTTTATCAACTTTCTAAATTGTTTCATAGATATAACAAATAAAAAAAAACACCCTTTCACAAATACAAACAGTCATATGAATAGCCTATCTGTAGACTGAAAATAACAAACAAGAACACCAAATTTTAGTTATCATAATGTTATCAATGTCTCCCTAGCAACCCATATTCTAAATAATGTCCATTACCCACAAATCGCTCTTAAATACATTGTCGAATTCAGCACGAAAATCCATGTAGTTGTCGTAAAATTCAGGTATTTTAAGAAGGCTTCCACACGTATGAGCTTGTGGACGCCTGGACAAACCGGATAATTTTGTGAATTCGACCTTGATATGTGGAGTGGATATCATATCAGACCCTGTGCAGAAACGGAGAAACTGTTGTAGTTTGGTAAAGTCTAGTTCTTTCACATACCGCTTCACAAACATTTTGACTGCACGTTGCTGCAGGCTTAAGTCTTCTTGGAATACAAGCAATTCCATCACACGCTTGTTATTTGGAGCTAGGGTACGGTATATTTCATCCATCTTTTCTCTAGTAATACGTGTTTCCTGAATAATGTCTGACCAACACTGGCTGACAAAGTTTGGTGTTTGTATGAGTTCTTTGTGTGATATTTCCATAAGAATGGGTTTCATATTTTCTTTACTGACCACAGATCGGCAATCGTAGGTCTCCAGTGCATTCAATAAATCATCGGAGTCCACTGAACTATAATCATCCAAAGCTTGTTTAAATAAGTCTTTGTCCGGGATTGATATAAAATTATAAAAATCCTCCAAGCACATATTCATGTCTACCTCGCCAAACAAGCAATTATAAACAAATGCCCTACATAGATGGACTGGATAGTAGTGGACGTTTAGCCAACCATATGTCAAAATTCGCCCCACTGAAGTCCACTCCTCATTTGAAAAATCGTGCCTCAGTGAGGGAACTTTAACGTCTCTTCCAACCGTGCATTTTGCAAAAAACTCGCTCCAAAATTCTGTAAGAAGATCTCTCATTACTCCACCTGCATCCTCACCCTTTTCCTTTTTACCGTTAGGCAGCACGCGAACAACTGTTAGATTTTTTTTTTAAAATATCGGGATCTTTGAAATAATTCATTAATTCAGTAAAACAAAAGGGTCCACGGTGTATTGTTATTTCAAAATTTGACACCGGTGCAGAACTATACGCTAAAGATGGGCTTGGCGTACGGTTTGTGGCTGGAATACCAGGCATCTCATATGGCAGTGTGTCATCGCCGTGTCCGTCATACGATGTGTAGTCGTCTTTGAACTTTATCTCTGAGTCGTTCAACATTGGGTAAAGATCCGGTAACGATAGACTGTCGTCATCCTCCGTAAAATCTATAATTGGTGGTGCAGTTGAATGACCGGTACTGTTGCCTGTTTGGGTTGATGCAACGATATTTGCAGCTTGTGGTTTCTCTTTTGTACCTATATACAGCCGTAACATAGACAGTCCTGTTCTTACATACATTTCAGCTACGGTTTCTGTAGGACTGATATCCTGTTCCAAGAAGTCGAACAAGTCCATATCAAATGTTTCTGCATCACCCATTTTAGACTTCCCACCCGGAAAAAAATAAGTTTTACCAATTTCTAAAAGTTTGGCCTTTGTTGCTACTTTTGGTACATCAACTTTGCGAGGTTTTCCTCCCTTTTTGCTCTTCACTTGGTGATATGTACCATCTGCATTATTATAATGAATCCAACCTATCTCGATTTTCCGAGTAGTCTTTGCTGCATTGCTATTTCCAATTAGGTGAGGCCTTTGTCTGTCCTCATGAGAAGAATCTTCTTCAGCAAATCCTATTTTCAACCTTTTCCTTATTCTATCCAAAACAGTTTCCTTGCTTCTTTTTCTTTCCCGCTGTACTTCTGTGTCAGATTTCATGCAGAACCGTTTTACGACGATCCTGTCTCCTATATGCGGTATGTATTTTTCCAGTAGTTTGTCATCGGCTGCTTGTATTGCAAGTGTGTCGATCTACAACATACAAACACCATGAAGCAAATTAAGATACGCTTTATCAATACCTAATAGTTAACAGTCATTTGGGTATTGTTTTATGTTTTCAAATCTTGTAAACAAATGTAACTTAGGTGATTTTCTAGGACATTTGGCAGAGACACTTCATGATATAAATTATCGCAGTTATGGTTATTCGTGACAAGTTGTAACATGCAAAAGGGGGGATTCTCCCACTTGTTACACCCAAGATGGTACCTAATAACTACAGAAACTATAATTTGTTGTCTTTAAACAAAAAATTATTTAAAATAAAACGTATGCCCAATATTTTTATCACAACTAAAATTACTGTCTCAGAACTAGATACAATAGAGATGGAGACCAATTGTGAGGGCCTGTGCATATTGTCTGGTTTCTATGTCACATTTACTGTTATACATGTATATAAAAATCATGCAATAGACAATTCATGGTGAAAAAACCTAAAACTGTAATTCGATATTTTGTTTAGAACACAAAGTTGTACACATATTCAATGCTGGTTTTCATTTTGGTCGTGTGACTAGGGGATGTAAAGTATAAACAATTGTGAACAGCTTATAAGGACCTTTAATCAATTATATCCCTTTTGGAACATTTATAATAACTCCTGTGAACAAGCAGTTGGGTCAAAATTGAAGTTTGTACTCGTAAACAAGGCATGGAAAAAACTTCAATAGACTTTTAAACTATTAATGACTTTTTTCCAAAAACTGCACAATTTTATGATGAACTGAGCTACTTAAGTATATGGACAAGTGATGAAACCAAAGAATTTACTTACATTTACATGTAAAAAAGTACTTGTGTGAAGTTAGAACCGTGTTTCAGGATATAGAGCGGATACGATTTGTGAATTCGAACCTAGGGTCGGCAAAGGTGATCTAAGTTTGTGACCATGGACCTTCAAGCTGGAGATTCCAACCTTATTCGCGACACACCTTCTAGTGGCACCTTCCCCTGACAGATTTTCTCTGTCTATAACGGTTTATTAGGTATTAGGCATTACTTGAATTTACCACTATGTTCTATTTTTAGCCATGGCGGCCATGTTGGTTAGTTGGCTGGGACACCGGACACACTTTTTTAACTACATACCCTAAGAATGATTGTGGCCAAGTTTGGTTCCAGTTGGCTCAGTAGTTTCAGAGGAGAAGATTTTTTGTAAATGTTAACGGACGCAGACGGACGACGGACGCCAAGTGATGGCAATAGCTCATACTGGCCCTTTGGGCCAGGTAAGCTGATAAGGTTGCTTTTTGGCATAAAAAATATCTAAAAGGACAATTAATCGAAGCAGAATTTTATGCTTTTGAAAGAACTGTTAAGACCTTCGGAGAAAAATAGCAGCTACGATTAATTTTAGCTAACACGACGAAATGTTATTTTAGACCAAAAAGACGAAGAAATTGAGAATTTTCTAATAAATGTCCATTTTGGGAATTTTAGTTTTCAGACATGCAGATGCATTAAAGAATAAATCTGGGAAATATCAGACTAATTGTCCCAATTTAAAATTTTCAGATCAAAAACAGCCCTTACCATGCTTACCGCACCTTGTCTAAATATCGACCAAAATACATACCTTATCATCTTTCATTTTTTCGATAATTGCTTCATCGATTTCTCTTTGTCTTAAGAATTTATATAAATCTTCCATACTGGTCTGAAAGGATTGAAAAAAATTAGATAATTTAGGATTCAAAGTATATACAGTTTTTAATTTGTCTGACTGGTTAAGCAGAAGTAATGTTTATCGGTTTCAGTGTTATTCAAAATAGGGGATTTGGTACGATTATCAATGAAACAACCAACCACCAAAGTCCCAAGTACAAATAATTCAACATCTACATGTTACCGTACGGTCCTCAACAATGGGTTAA